>JACFYI010002211.1:565536-576891 GCA_014898755.1 Handroanthus guayacan
GTAGGACCCAATAGGTATTAATATTATAGGGTAGACCCAATTGGTAGACCCTATAAATCTTAATGTCCATTGGATAGGATAGAATATAGGGTTTTATTATATGGATATTTTAGGGTATGGGTATGAATAAGGTATTACCCTACCCAGTTACAGGCCTATCCACGAGGAGTTGCGATTTGTGATAAACATTAAAAAGGGAAGAGGTACATGAAAAAAGCAAGTGGTGCTTGCTTGCCTTTATTTTTGGTTTTCCATGACTAGATTTAATTTTATGTGATGCTTACCACATCATTTTATCATAAGAAAATGCTCTCTCTCCTTTTTTTTTTTTTTTCCTTTTTTAAGTGATGAAAAATTTGTGACAAATAACATTTCATCATATATAAACGATATATGAGACAGATTTGTGATTTTATACTAATAGATATAAAAAAATGAATAAAATATATATGAATTGAGATACTTGTGAAAAATCTGTGATAAATTTCTGTAACATTGTTTTAGTTTATACAAATTTTCATCATAAAAGTTAATTTTTTGACGAATTTCAATTTTGTTATAAAACTAATTATCATTGACAAGGTATATTAATGAATTTGTGATGAGGCAAAATTCAACATAAAACTATGTTTGTTATGAATTTCATTAAATATGTGATGAATTTTTCTATTAGTAAAGGGAGTCCTTTCTTGTAATGTTTTGTCTTTTAAATTTGTTTATTTTAATCAATGTATAGGTATTGTAACGTGGTAGAACCTTAAAAAAATATTCATAATTTTGAAGAAATTTCGTGCCTTATATTTTTCAAATCTTTTTTATACATCTCTTGATAATATTTACAATATATAAATATATTTATATAATATTTAACAAATTTATAAGTCATCATTCTGCCACACCAATTAAACTGATCGCTGTTAATTAGTAACCAATAAAACCACTGATGCTGTCGCTATTCAATTTCTCAAACATTGTACCTGGCATATGATTCAAATATCATAATCCTTTCATTCATGCAAGAAATTATTCTAAGACAATTGTATCTGACTTTGTGTATACCTTAGGATATTTCACAAGCGGCTGATAGTTGTGTCCACAAAACTATGCATGTTGGTAAACATAAATATCTTGTCCTAGATTTCGAAGGATCTCTCTCTCCACTGCCCGCCACAACCCCCGCAACCAAGTTGTCCAAACTGTGTTGCTCCTATGTGGCCAAGATCTCCTTTCATGATTTATTTCTTGTCTGCCTCCCTTATCCAAATCTTCCGATCTGACTAGCTAGATACATATAACTTGTGGGTTGGAGTTTTTTTCAAGAGCATAAAAAATATCCAATTTTAGAAAGTTAAACCTTAAATGATAAGAGAACTAAGTAGCACGATGAAAATTGATTAGGATCCTCTGTCCTAATATGCATTTCATGTTCTATTATATCTCATGAATATATGTCAAGTATATCGTATTCATAATTATGTATTTTTATAGTGAAAAATTTAATATATTTGACTTATATCCATTTAATGGAATAGAAAACAATTCAATAAGTTAATCATCACTGTCTTTTTTTTGGTTTTCTCTCGATAAATTTCAATATTCAAATCGAATAATTACGTCAACACTCTCGAGATTTGTCCTAAATGCAGAAGCATCCTTTATAGTTTAAAAAATTACAAAAACACTCTTCGTTAGGCATATGTAACATTACAATTGGACCTTGAAAAAATTCAATATATTGACTGAAAGATTATAAATAGACCTTCTGCAATATTACACTACAAAATTTGAGCAATTATCATGGTTGAAAGCTGATATTAATAGAAAATAATGATGGTGAAAAATTATTTGCTACAGCTGTACCACGGGCAGCGATGTGCAATTTCCGTGAGAATTACGAAAAATCTATTATGGGATATAGCCATGATGAATGTTTTCTTCTCTACATAGATTACCACAAATGATATTTTTACCTTAACCTTTTGAATTATTGGCTACTACTTTCACCATAACTACTAATTTTGGGTTGTTGACTACGACTCCCACCATGACTATAAATTTTTTGATCCCAAAATTTAATTATTTAGAGGGTTTTTGGCTAAGTTTATTTAAAAGATGTTATAAGCTCCTATATCTTATATGATGTTTTTGGAGCTTATAAAATGTTATATCTTATTTTAAAAATAAATTTGTTGAAGTGTTTGGATAAAATAAGATCTTTTAGTTTATAAGATACTACCAATGGCAACGTTGTAATTAAAATAGTTAACAATAAAAACGCATACAAAGATTTTAAAAATAAGTTAAAATCTCTTTACTTTTTTTAAAAGAGCTTAAAACTCCTAACATATTTTGGAAGTCAATAAGATCTTTTTTGAAAAATTTACCAAGCACTTTATGACATTATACAAATTTTTAAACATTTTATAAAATATTTCAAGCACTTTATGATATTATATAAATTTTTAAACATCTTATAAAATATTTTGGAGAGCTTATAAGCTCATCCAAACACTCTTTTAGTAGTGATTAACCATTACAAATTTTTAAAATAAAAATAATTTTTTTGCAAGTAGATCAAATCTCATGTAAGATAACTATCCAAATTAAAAATCCATAGCAATTTTAATTTTGACTATCGACGTTTCATATACTCCAAAAATTCATCAATTTGTTATTTTAACTTGTATGGTGTTGGCATTTTAGAATATGGCAAGAGAGGACACTATCACACACTTCAAAACCATAGTTATCCATTTTAGATGGGCAGTGGACCTTCAAATCTTGGCCCATTTCCCGTCAGTTGAATCTCGATAATAATTCAAAATTCAATCCATAACTCTCTCTCTCTCTCTCTACACTGTTCCTGTTGGTTTCAGGAATCTCCCGTTCAATCTTCAAGAACACTCATCGTCTTTCAATTTGGGAAAAGAAGGAAAAAAAAAATAAAATGGCTACACTATTTGCAGCTCCTACTGTACAGAAGGGCTTCAATAATCGGCACTATGTTTCTTGTTCCTCTTCATCTTCTGGTCTATTTTCTAGGTTCATCTGTTCAAATAATCCTTCCGCCTTTTCATTTTCTTCAAGAAACTCCAGTTTTCTTATGGGTTTAGCCTTCAAAGCCCAGGAGATGGTTGTGGTAAGAAATGGCGGTAAAAGATTGTTTGGGGTTAAAATGTCATGGGATGGTCCTCTCTCTTCTGTGAAATTAATTCTTCAAGGCAAAAATTTGGAGGTACCCTTTTCTTCCTTATGTATAAAAATGCAGTCTTTTAATTGTTTGTTGCTTATTAAGTTAGAGGAAAAGGAAAGAAAATGGTATGAAGAATGAAGAGTGTGTAAACCACGGGATTTCTTGAATTTGTTGCTGACAATGTCTTGAAGTGAAGTAGTAATTTTATCATTTTTTCCTTTCTTTTCTTTTCTTTTCTTTTTGGGTTGGTATTTTGGAACAAATGCTTGCATTTGTATGAAAAATGATGTTAGATCTTTCTTAATTATAGGGTTGCATCTTTCGAGATTTGTCCTTTTCAAGAAAGAAAAAGATTGGTCTTATTGTCTTTGGAGGACATGATTCTTGAAGTAGTGTTAAATGTATAGTTAGTGATCAAAGAGCTTCATATAAGAAATCCCACTTCTTGATTTCTGTATAACATGAGGAAAATAAAGAAAAAAAAAAAAGACGAGTTTTTAAGACAAATCATGCACGAACTGATTTTCTCGTCTTTGTCATATCTTTTACTAGCAATTAGTTAGCTATTTTTTGTGGACTAAGAACCAGAACTTATGAAGTTTTCTGAATATATAGTTGACTCCTGCGGTGAAGAGCTATGTGGAAGAGAAGGTGGGGAAGGCAGTTCAAAAGCATAGCCATTTAGTGAGGGAAGTAGATGTTAGATTGTCCGTTCGTGGTGGAGAGCTTGGAAGAGGTCCAAAATTGCGAAGATGTGAGGTGCGTCTATGCTCAATAACCAAGTCGTTTTTAATTTGTTATGACACTAAGAGGGTGTTTGGCTAAGCTTATTTAAAACATCTTATAAGCTCCTACATCTTATAAGATGTTTTTAGAACTTATAAGATGTTAGATCTTATTTTAAAAATAAGTTGTTAAAGTGTTTGGATAAAATAAGACCTTTTGACTTATAAGATGTTACTAATGGCAATGTTGTAATTAAAATAGTTAAAAATGAAGCTAAATGTTAAGATCTTAAAAATAAGTTGGGAGCTCCTTACTTTTCTAAAAAGAGCTTATAAGCTCCTAACATCTTATTTTTGGAGCTAATAAGATCTTTTTTGAAAAATTTTACCAAACACTTCATAACATCTTATAAGCTCTTGAACATCTTATAAGATATTTCTAAGAGCTTATAAGCTCACCCAAACACCCTCTAAATTTGTCCTACATTTGAAGAAGATAGCTTATAAGTTGTTCTGCTCCTTACTTCTCGTGGTGCCTTTTAAGGGCGAAACTCTCTCGATACGGTTGAACCTTAAATGTTTGGTGATAAATTTGGGGCATCACCAATCTGTATGAATTGTGTTAGATTAATTTGTTATCTAAAATGAGTTATGAACATTATAGGTGACTTTGTTCACGAAAAAACATGGAGTGGTTCGAGCAGAAGAGGATGCCGAGTCACTTTATGGAAGCATAGATTTGGTGTCATCTATTATTCAAAGAAAATTGAGGAAGATTAAGGAGAAAGACTCGGACCATGGTCGCCGTCAGTTGAAACATAGGGAACCTGTTGAACTAGCAATTCCAGAGGATATAGAGGAAGTTCCCATAGAAGAAGATGAAGAGGAAGATACGGTGATTGATGAGGTTGTCTTTCTCCTTCCACTTTGTGAATATCTTGCTTGTTATGATTTTCACTATTTGAGGTTCTTCTCAGGTCTGCATGGTTCATATTTATACAGTCTGCCTGCTAATTTGTTCTCTTACGACACTTTATCATCTGAACTGGACATCTGTTTTTTGCACGTTGATGTCTATGACCCAATTTCGACGAAATATTGATACGGATTCCATCACACGATAGACACGAGCCTTAATTTTAAGGTATTGTAATAAAATCATCCAATATGTTGGGCATATTGGCCATTTGCTGCTCATAGGCTCCTTGACATGAGAGTTTTACATTTGTCATCGGTTTTGGACATATGTGGTGCACTTCTAATGATACTTCAAGTGAGAAAATGTAGCCCGTATACGAATTAACGAAAATATCCTTAAAAAAGGCTCGTTTGACTCATGTGATAGAATCTCTACAGAATATTCCATCATAATTATAGAAAAAAATTGTCTCAAAAACTATAGATAGCAAAGTGTAAAAACAGGCATAGTTTGGATAACACAGTCTTTTTCCCTCAAGATGGTAATAGCTCGACTTTGTGCCATAGACTTTAACGCACGTATCTTTATCTACACATGCTTTGTAGATTGTTCGCACGAAGTACTTTGACATGCCACCATTGACCGTAACCGAAGCAATCGAGCAGCTGGAGAATCTGGATCACGACTTTTATGGTTTCAGGAACGAGGAAACTGGTACGTATATTTCGTTTTATCTCTTTTTGATATTTTATAGTCCATTTTTGTTCTCCAAGTAGCTAAAATTACTGTTATAAAATCTTATTCTTGCAGGTGAGATTAACATAGTGTACAAAAGAAAGGCTGGAGGCTATGGACTTATTATTCCTAAAGGAAATGGTGAATCTGAGAAACTGGAACCCTTGGTTGTTGATTCAGCTAGAAATTAAGTTGCAGTTTTTGCAGCTTGATAAGATGTGGCTTAAAATAATCTAAAAGTTGTTTTTTTTTTATTTTTTTTTTTAATAATGTGAAAATAATCTAAAAGTTGGAAATTATGAAGAGCACTCTGGGTTTTGGTGAAGTTTCCTGTAATGTGCAACACAAATCTTTGTATGAGCTATTTGTAGAAGCACATAAGTGACCATTACTTCAGGATTACTAATTTGAACAAAGTTTACATTAGGTAAAATTGCATTTTATCCCACATGAAGAATGAAATGATCGGAAACCCTCATGGAAAAGCTAAATCGGTCCTTGTATTTCTAAAAATGAAGTTTATTACCTTCTCCGGAAAGGGGTGAAAATGCATTTGTTTTTGAAAATATAGGTTAGTATGGTGCTATTCTTTTTTCATAGAGATTTTTGGACCTTTTCTTTATTTATTTATTTATTTTTTTTTATTTTTTGCATGTAGTAAAATGCAGTTTATTTTATTCATAATACACTGTTACGCAATTTAATGAGCAGATATTTTTCTTCTTCACATATATAGAGACCCCGTTTGGATGTGTTTTCGCAGTGATTTTCAATTTTCACTAATGTTCGAATGCTTTTGGAAAATAGTTATTAGTTTTGTGAAATAAATGGAAATATATTTTTAGATAATTTATTTGACAATATTGAAGAGCATAGATGTGGGGCATGTAAGATTATGAAGTTTCTAATTTTTTATACATAACAATAACAATACATTTATATGTATATAAATATATATTACAAATATACGTGTATTTTGTATGTGTTTTGCAAATTGCAAGTGATAGTGGATATTCGATGTTAAATCTAATTAATTTTGATTGATGTGATGACAAAATTATATGATAAGTGTAAAAGGAATGGAAAATAAAAATAAATGATTTTTTATTTTTAAATAATAAAACTGTGAAGATTTATTTTAAATAATAAATGTAAAAAAAATGCTCATTTTCGATGCAATCAAATAGAAATAATCATTCCAAGTCCAATGAAATAGACAGCAGTCTACACATGCTCCACTGGTATCAATTATGTGTGCCTATATATGGATTATTTAAGCTCAACATAATTCATGTGTTGTTCCATAAATATATATATATATATATATTATATTTTTGTGTGAATTTGATTACGTACATCAGTTATTATAAATATTGTTATTTTAGTTTAGAATAATGTGCATCATTTAATTTCTCAAATATATATCCAGTTTTTTATTTTCTTTTATTGCTCTAAATAAATTTGTTTTTCTATTGTTACTTGATCATTCTTATGCTTGCCCTATGAGCTTCTCAATATGGAAAATTGGTCATTTTATTCTATTAAATTTATGTTGAATTTCATAAATAAAGATATTATCCCTATTTTTATGGTTAGCATTCTTATCTATTCTATTTTATAAATTAATATGACTCCATAAATTTCTTTTGCAATTTTTATTTATTTTTAATTTTTGTTACTAACATAATTTTCTTTTCTTCACTTAAATAAAGAATTAAATCAAAAGGCCCTCTTATTAACATATTTCCTAAAATAAATTTTAAGCTTATATCTATTTTATTGATGCACTTCTATTTGTTTATTTATCTTCACTATCATTTCTTTGATTTTATTGATATTTAAGCAAACATTAAAATGAAATATATTTTCTAGGCCTTCTTACACCCTCTTTCTTACATTTCAAGTGTTCAATATGGTTCTCATATTTCTAATCTAAATTAATTTCTAAACTTTTATATAGTGGTAGTTGCATCATTGACTTCAAGATTTATAAAATAATTACATTATATACAAAAAGTGATTGTTTATTACCATAATAATTTAGTCTTATATTCTCAACTCTAAAATAGTATACCAATGGTCCCAAATATGAATTTGACTGTGCATAGCGCGGGGAACATGCTAGTATAATTATTATATACTGTTATTCATATAGAAATTTCTCATCGGGTGTGTTTCGGATTTTTATTGGATTAAGATTCGGTATCAATGGACCCAAATTTTAGAAGATCCCGCTAAATTTTAGATATAAAAATTGATAATCGAGTTTAAATTGAATTGCCCTAATCTGATTTTAATCCTACCTCTTATTTGGAAAGAAAAAAGACTACATTTATTTCAGCATTTATTATTACTCACTATTCATAAATTTTTCCTTTTCGGTGTCTTGATTAATTTAAATGTTGAATGATATACTTACTATGAAAATTGCATTGATCTCCTCTAAACTATGAACTATTGGCAACTACTCCTAATGAAGTGACACCATTAGAGCTTAATGGATGTTGACCATGTTACGGTACGAACAAAGGGTAAATTCATTTGGGTTGAAAATGTAATATTATAATGTTAAAAAAATTACTATATAATATTATAATATTACATCTTCAACTTAAAGAGTAATGATGAAATTTACCTTTTATCTATACGGTGACGTCATCAACTCTTACTAAGTTATAACATTGTTACTTCATCAGGGGTGATTTTTGTAATTTGCCAAACTTCATGACTGGTTCTTATAATTGCACCAAATTTCAGGAGTGATATTTATAATTCACCCAAAAATAAAATAAAAATGCACCTCCAGTCAGAGTTTTAAGTCACTCAATTTTCTAGACTTGTTTAAAATCCTTTATGTCCACTATCTCATTATCCAAATAAATAATTTTGTCCTTTTACATATAGTCCAACTTATTATAAATATTAAATTTTTGATGAATGCTTAATTGTACTCGTGCACACTAAATAACCAAATTGTCTTACCTTCTTCAAGTAGCCGTAATATTATTATTATTATTATTATTATTATTATTATTATTATTATTATTTTATTTTTTTTTTTAGATAACAAACTTTTCGACAAAATCTATAAAATAATCTTAGATCGTATCAAGAATAGTTTAAAAATAACAAGCATAATAGCAGACAAGAGGACAACAATGACATAATCTCTCCTTCTTATTAATATTTACTCAAGGAGGACATTACGAAGAGATGTTGAAGCTCAAAACAAGGGCAACAATACATCAGAAAATTTAGACCGTTTTAATTAAATTTTTAACGACACCTTTGACCATAGACTTGTGGAAACTCAGTTCTAACAGATATTGGTATCTTAACATTATGTATCTTATCAGTCCAAGATAGGCTTCCAAAATAGTATTCTGTGGTAATCTTGTGCAGCGTAGTTATTGTCACTGTAAAGCTCATCTTCCTAATATTAGGGTTGAAGAACAAATGCGTAGGATTCACTTTCACAACAGTACCCAAAGGAGGGTGCACAACAACTTCGTACTTGGAGTTTGGATCTCCAACATTTGTGACGGTTCTTGTTAAAGTAACTGAGCCTTTAAGATTTGGAACTGTAATAGAAGGAAGATTCAAATCCAAAACAGAGTTTCCCGACTTAGGACAAGATTTGGTCTGCTCGGTAAGCTGATTAATCGATGTTTGGCTATAGCCCATAGCGCATAAATAGTTTACGTAATCCTGGGTTCCCATGTCATAAACTAGGCCTGGATTTTTTGCTGCATTTGGGTTAACAAGTCCGCCACCGTAGTCAAATGGATCGGCAATCTTGGGTATATCTCCTCTTGAAAAAATGGGTTCCCCAGAATAAGGGTCCGTTGTCCACGCTGCACATTTTTATGACTGAAATAAGTTATAAAGATCTCCAAATAAAAAAGAAAACAGAAGTTAATAAATAATTTTTTGCACGGATTAGAGGGTGTTCGATCAGCTCTAAGCTATGCAAATGCTTCAATAATTTATGAGATGTTTTGAATAGGTTTAGCAAACCTGTTGTGACAAGTGCCGACTTAATAGCCGCTGGAGACCAGTTTGGATGTAATGATTTAAGCAATGCAGCAATTCCTGCAATATGAGGAGCCGCCATGGATGTTCCGGATTCAAAGGCGTATCCATTTGAACTTAATCCTTTCGGAGGATATGCTGCTAATACATCAACTCCTGGCGCTGCTATATCAGGCTGTATCATCAAAAGTTTTCAAAAACATTCACATAGATTTTCCCAAGCATAGAATGTCACTTGTAGGCGAATGGAGTACATTCACACCTTTAGTATCGCAGGGGAAAGAGAATTAGGACCTCGAGATGAGAAAGATGCAATATATGTGGAGATATCTTTGCCCACGTACGTCTTGGATGGCTTAAATCGTACCTTAGGATCCCTTCATGATAGTTAACCAAAAAAAAAAAAAAAAAAAGTTTATTACAAGAACATTTCGGGTTTTTGACTGTAACAATCATTGAAAGGTTAGAAAATATGACATACGAACCTTGTATTACGAATGTACTTTAGTATCTCGGTTCCAACATCGTAAGTCACTAAAACAACAGGAAATGATGCATAATATGTAGCAGAGGAGCTAATGGTTTTTCTTGTTGCAATAATCCCCAAGCCACCAATCTGCCCGACAATAGTTGCAGCTTTAGTTATATCCGCTTCAGTGGCTTTTGTGGTAAAGCAAAGCACAACTTTTCCAACTACCCAAGTATCATTTGTTGTTATTTGTTCGCAATCCCTACAAAATTAACATGTTTTCAAGGAGATTTCTTTTGGTTTTCTAGATTTTACTCTGAAAGGAAAACTAAATTTGATTCGTACACAGTTTGTCCTAGTAAAACAGGCTCTCTATAAAGCAAGTCAAGGAAGCCAATATCTTCGCCATCATACATACCCTCACCCTGTAAAAGCAAAAGAAAAAGAAAAAATTCTCAATTCAGTTGTTATGTAGCATAGAGGAAGATGAATTTTAAAATACCGTAAATGCTCATTTAAAATTAGGTTAAAGGTCAAACATGGAAGTTTCGTAAATTGTGACGTAAGTCAGGTTAATTTGACCTGACCCTTGTATCTCAACCATCCACTTTGTAAGAGTTAAATGACTCAATTCATGTCAAGCCAATTGTATTGGTTCTTACACATTCAACTCTTATAAGTATCTTAGGGCCATATATAACTACGTACAAAACCTCAGTCTTTACAATACTAGTGTCGATCCTTTATTCCGAAATCTGTGTCATTTTCTATTATAAAAACACTTAGTTGTGGATAAATATACTAGCATAAATTCGTAGAGTTGAATAGAACAAAACACATATATGGAATAAGGGATCTAAAATGATTCAATATTTTCTCCAGTGACCTCATATTGAATAGACTACTGACTTAAATACTTGAGGATTTTCATTTAGCAACTCCAAGATATCCTAGTGACTTTCTTTATTTTAGGCCTAACTGACCCGATCCAGTTTGAATGATTTGACCTAATGATCTAGGGGGCCCAATTCAAAGGATCAATTTCGAAGTCAAATCAAGTATATATTTCATATGAATTCACAATAAACTTACCGCAAAATGTTGATTGTTTCCCAACACAAAGCCAATGGGAAATGACCTATCCATTGTACTAGCTGCAACAGTTATGATCCATGGTGCTACATCTTCAACTGTTTGATATAGCGGCCCGGAATTCCCTCCGGAACAGACCACTGTTATCCCATGAGCAACCGCATGGAACGAGCCATAGTAAATTATGTCA
>JACFYI010002211.1:590302-602382 GCA_014898755.1 Handroanthus guayacan
TTTTTTTTTTTTGATGAATTCATAAGAAGAGAATTTTGAGTGCTAAAAAAATATATAGACCCTGAAACACCAGAAGTCAATGATAATCAGACCTAGTTAAGATTACACAAAAGCGGTACTGAAATCTTTATAAGATGATTAAATAGGATCACAAATGTAAGATGAGTCAACATAAATAGACAAATTAATTTTGAATTAAAATTATAATAAAATGATTACTTATTGAAAAAAAATTCTAAAAGAAAATTAAAGCTTATTTGTGTGACCTGTGTCAACAACACCGATTATAGCATTCTCCCCTTGGTTGGAGTCATGCAAAAGATTTGATGTGGAATGCTGTGAGACACCGAGAAAATCCCAACTTCTTGTTGTATGCAACTTGTATAAGCGATTTGGGAACACCTCAACGACATCCGGTAATTCTACAAGTACAAAGAAACATAAATTTAAGTTGAATATGAATTCGAATACAACAATATAACTTTTACATAAAATTGACAAATTCGGAACTAAAAGTTATTGGCATTTTTTAATTTTTAAATTAGTAATCCTGACAATTGCCTTGTTATCTACCGTCGTCCTTTTGATAAGGTAGTGCCGCCTCCTCTTTTTGTAAGGGAAGCGTAGGTTCGAATCCCACCAATAGCATATGGGTGTTTGTCTATTGTATAGCAGTATTTGTCTATCGGATGTATGATTAAATGTTGTCTCTTAGGACAAAAAAAAAGAAGAAGAAGGAGAAGAAGAAAAAAAGAAAAAAAAAAAAAAAAAAGAAATAATCCTGCCCAGCCATCTCCGCGATTCACTCTTCCCCGATTGTTTTCCTTGTGAAACAAGGTTCTCGTATTCAACCTTGAAATATATGTTGGAAAATATTATGTGATTAATTTGGCTGAAAAATGGCTACTTCGGGTTGATCTAAGATATTTCAATCAGTTAGAGTTAGGATTTTTAAAATATCATATTAAAATTGTCGATGCAGGCAAGTACAATTAGTATTAATTTCCAGTTATCATTGTCTCCATTTCGTCAATTTATTATTTTTTTTCCCCTCCAGTTACAGCCGTTCATTGCTACCCCAAATAACTAAAATTCAAAAAATTTGATGACCGTAATTACAAGGCAAATTTGCCAATCTTGCCTTACTTTTAAGGGATAATTACCCTTATTCTTCCTAAGGTTTGATAAAATTATCAAAACAATCACTAAAAAGCTAACACATAATTACAATTATACTCCTTTTCCAAGGAGTCCACTCATATTATTTTAAAATTTTCAAGAAATGTAATTATAATTATTTGCCGACGGAACAAATAGTACGGAATGCAACAATTATTAACCAAACTTTGAAAGTTTTTTATTTTTATTTTTGATAATTATGTCTAATCTCACGTGACATTGGGGGCAATTACCCCAACTGTTTTAGCTCATCTTGATCTTAAAGGTATATTCAAGCTTAAAGAATAGTCCAAGCTTAAAATTTGATTATGAATTTAATATACCAGCAATATATTGGGCTTGAGACTTTGTCATCTTGGCAGCAAAACCGGAGAAGCCATGTCTATAACTATATATCATAGAATCCATTGCTGCTTCTTTGCTGCATATATATAATGTGAATTATAAGAATTATGTTACTTAAGCAACCAAAAAAAAAAAAAGGGGACTTCATAAACCAAACAGTACCTTCCAAGAACTGAGGAAAGCATATCATGGTGTGATTTTGTGAGTAGCTCCACATCACTGTGCTTCCTTTCCCCCATGTATACGATATAAGCCTGTTTGGAGATAATGTTAGGGACAGTTGGAGTAAGAGGGTGTTCGGATGAACTTATAAGCTAATTGGCTTCTTTAATTTTAATGATATCGGTTACCAAAAATATCTACTTCATCTTTTTTTATCTGAATACTTTATTATTTTACTTCTTGAGGGATGATAAAAAACTATATAATTTGGCAAATGATGTCATTAATTTAGCCGGCAAAAAACTTGACATAGTATGTACAACATTACATTTAGATCCCTTACGTTAGGTCAACAGTAGGTCGACTTGTAAAGTTTTCGCTAGTAAGTTAGATTTTTAAGGAATTTAATTGTCATGTTAAAAAAGTTCCACTAGATTTTTTGTAAGCTAAGCCAACAATAATGAATGTTAGAAATCATATAAGGTATTTTTACAATTAGATCAAGATTTTTTCAGACAATTATCTCTAATTTGTACACCTTATAACATGGCTTGAGTAAGCACAAACTAGCTAGAAACAAAACTTACCTTGGTCTCAACATCCTTATCGGACAAACCATCAATCTTGGCACCTCGAAGAACTAGTATAGAAACCAAAAGCCAAAAACTTAATTCTAGAAATGAAATTACTCTCATTTTTCTTTCACTCTTAAATATTAGCTTTCTTGTTTTGTGCTTTCTCAATGCTGGAACTAACTGCTTTATATAGTGATCCACACGTATGACATAATAGCGTTTTAAGTTAAATAAAAAAGAAAGCTCGCATTAATTAAAGATCCAAGCGTGTTTTGTGACTCGATCTCGAAAAGAACAAAACATATATCAAATAATTAAAGAATCCTGTCTCCTTTGGGAGCCCCGCAAATTTTGGAAAGATGCTAAGAAAAAGACCAGCTTTAGAAAAAAGCTAATATTATTGGTGACTTTCTCTGTGTTTGTACGAGGTTCTATTATTTGAAAAAGTGAAAAATGTTAAAAAAAAAAAAAATAAATAAAAAAAAAAAAATTGTGCAAAAAACCTTAATGAAATTAGAGAATGTTTGAAAACAGAAGCTATATAAAAGTACAAGGAAGTTGCAGAAATTGAGTGTAGACTGCTTTTGGTTTTTAAATTTTAGCTTATAATGCTTTATTTTAAGAATTAGAAACAAAAATTGATTTCCAAACAATGTAAAGTAACTTAATTAAAGCTAAAGTTGAAAAAGCACTTCCTAAAAGCTAATGAGACACCTCCTTAAACTGTAATAGCAGGAGCTTTTGCTTATTGAAAAAGTTAAAATTTTGGAAAGATGCTAAAGAAAAGACCAGCTTTAGAAAGAAGCTAATATTATTGGTGACTTTCTCTGTGTTTGTACGAGGTTCTATTTTTCTAAAAAGTGAAAAATGTTTTAAAAAAAAATTGTGCAAAAAACCTTTCTGAAATTAGAGAATGTTTGAAAACAGAATCTATATAGAAGTATAAAGAAGTTGCAGAAATTGAGTGTAGACTGCTTTTGGTTTTTAAATTTTAGCTTATAATGCTTTATTTTAAAGAATTAGAAACAAAAATTGATTTCCTAACAACGTAAAGTAACTTAATTAAAGTTAAAGTGGAAAAGCACTTCCTAAAAGCTAATGAGACACCTTCTTAAACTGTAATAGTAGGAGCTTTTGCTTATTGAAAGAGTTAAAATTTATTTATATATTCCCAAAAAAAAAAAAAAAAAAAAAAAATTGTATCTAATTACTATAGAGAAAGTTGGAAAAATTTGAAAATAAAACTTAAAAGCATCCAAGCTACAGAATTTGGATGGGGTTACTTTTAAAGTTACTTTTAACTTTAACTTTTTTGTTTTTTGTTTTTTGTTCTTTTTTTTTTTTTTTTTTTTGGCTTAAAATTGGATGATGAAAGATATAATTGTCACTACTTCTAAATAGTCCATGACACCAAAAATTCAGCTAAAAATCTAAATGCTAAAAAATATTTTTCTTAAGCTATTGGAAATACTCCTTGGAGAGATAAATAATTGGAATAATTGTTTCAGCTCGGTTTGTAAATTTTGGCCTAATTATCAAAAATGAAAAAAGTATCTTTATGGATTGGGTAATTACAGTAATGCATTCTACCGTTAGTTCAACTAACTGAAACTTAAAGTGTTCGTATAACATTACAAATTGCACCCTCTAAAAATTCAACATATGTCTAGATTATCATGAGTAGGTCAAGCATGCTTAAGTTTTCAAGGAATTTAATTGTAATATAAAATATATTTTATTAAATTTTTTGTCAGTTAAACTAAATAATATATAGCATATTATTATAATTTTTCAATTGTTTTTATAATTTGGTCAAATTATAGGAAGCGTTGAGACGATTATCTCTAAATAATTTGATGTGAGACTCACATGTCCTGTAGCCAATTGGTTGTATATATTTAGCATTTTTTTTTTTCATTTTCTTGTTTTGTTTTATTTTTAATTTTTTTGCTTGAAATTAATTGACCGATTAAAAAGCAAGAAAAAAAAAGGAAAGTAATGATTTTGGATGCTACATGTAGATGGACCCTCTGTCAATTTTTTCCAAATCTGTCTTCAAGAACTGACAAGGCATTCAAAAGTTCATGGGCAACTAATGAAAGATTGGCCCTAATTAAAGAAAATTACTATTGTAGGTATTTTTTTAACTTTCCATAAGTAATATTAAAAAATACCTTAATTTGTTCTTAAAAAATAAAAGAATATTTGAAGAAAAATGAGTGTTCTCAAATTAAAAGAAGTATATCTATTTTACTGGTATTATAATAATAATAATAATAATAAATACAATAAATTTAGATATAGATAGTGTGAAAATGCAACTCTAGTACAGCAAGCATATCAATGGATAACATCATTGAGTGCAGTGTGTAAAACGTTGCTCATGGCATCATTCTAACGTCAATTTCTGACTATTTTGTCCCAAAAATAAAAATAAAAAAGGAAAAAACCTTAAACATATGTTATAAGAAAAATTGCCATAAAATTATACACAAATTTGTAGCATCAGTCAGTTGTTAATTTTCTTGGGAATTTATGGCGTTTTTTATCATTAGTCTAGCACGGCTATTCTCCTATGTTCGACAATCATCGAAAGAATTCTTAGAACTTGGCCTAATTAAAAAAGTACATTGGATATTGAAAAATTATAATAATATCTTCGTGCTATTAGTTCAGCTGACAAAAAATTTTAACGAGATGACAACTATGATTTCAAAGAATTGCAATAATAACAAATGGTGTTATTATAATTTTTTGAATCATAACTATGCAGTCTTAAACTTTCTGTCAATTGAACTAATGATAGAACTTATTGTAATTAAGTTAAATCACCGGGTTATCAAGATAATTACCCTTTTTTAAATGTTTGGCAACCGACAAGCGACAAGTCCTAATTTTGACGAATTAGTGTGCATATATATAATATAATGAAGCATATATCATGTTGTCTTTTATTAAAGGAAAATAACAGTTTTAATCATAATCCGCTAGGAAAAATATGATATTAGTGACAAAAATTAAACAAAACACTACAAAATTATTGACTTTAAGATTAATAATCATGGTAGAAACAATAGTCAATAATCCAAAATTAACAGTCCTGGTAGATGTGGTAGCCAATAATCCAAAAAACTATTGTGCAAATATCATTTGTCGTGACTACACTGAAGTGAAAAACATCCACCATGGCTATATGCTGTGAGGGATTTTTCGCTATTCTCATAAAAACCATGAATTATTGCCGTGGTAAAGTTGCAGCAAATGACTTTTTGCTATCATTTTTTCTATTAATTTCAGGTTTTAACTGAGGTAATTATTCAAATTTTTTGCAGTGAAAATATTCAAGTGTTGATCACTTTCAGGATATATACTTTCGAAGTGATAATTTTCTTATCACAATATGACTTAATATGTGACAAAATATAGTATTTTAAATTGTTGCTACAGATGAAAAGTGATTGTGCAATAACAATAACAATTGTCACTATGACTTGTGACATACTCTTTTGTCACCAAGTTGTCACTATAATATATGTGTCACTTATTGTTAACAATGATAGTTAAAACATAATTTTTTTATCACTATTAAATTTGTGAAAATTATTATTATAATAAAATAAATATTCTATAAATTGTATTTTGTCACGTAAAATTAGTGTGGGCTTAATTGCCCATGGCCTATATTTGATAAATGAGCCTATATGCTAAGCCCATAAACCACCAAACCTACCCACTTGATACAGGCCTCATACAAACAAGAATATGCATTATGATCTGAATCACACAAAATATTCACGTGTCATCGTTTTAAAATCACTAATACTAGATGTGTGATCTCCATCTCAATCGTCCAATACTAGCTCCTCCACATAACATCAGCTTACTTAATGTAGTATGAGTCTACGACCTCTAGGTATGACTGTAAAACATAACCTTACCTATCAACTATGGAAATATTAGAGCCAACATCACAGCAACACAAAGATACAAGGCCCTTTAAACCGTAGGAACAAATATGACTAACAGTCGTACCATAATAGGGTTACACAATTTGAATATTCTCCCCAGTATTTAGCACCCATATTATGATCTAACGACCATTTAAATTTTCGACTCCTTTCTATCTATTTTTTAGAGCAGAATTCTTACAATAAACTATTGTTAGATTGTTCTTTTTGTTCAACCCCATGTCAGATATATTGTCACTTCTTTTTTTTTTATTATTATTTTGTTTTCTTACAATGATCAGGAAGTTGTTAGCAAATGAAAACGCTATATAGCTAGAATTTGATTTCTCAAACATATGAAGTTTATAATGCACAATAAGCCACTCATTCTAGGATTACTGGATTAGCTAAGAATTGTTAGTTTTTAAGTTTTTTTTTTTTTGATGAGAAAAGTTTTTAAGTTATCTTAAGGGAAATTAGAATGTTTATAATGAAATATTATCTCGAATGATTTATTAGTTAATAATTATCCTCCGAATCTTGCATTAATTTATGCATAATTACCTTTACACCTCTAAGGTTTGGCATAATTATCAAAATATTTCCTGAAATTTGAATGATTATCATCAATCATCACATAAATATCTTAAGCTCAACTGACCAAAAACTTAACAGAGCTTGTGTTACATTATAGTACACCCTCTAAAAATTTAACATATTAACTAAAATATTATAAGTCGACTTCCTAATAAACAAATTTTTCATCAACTAAAATAATATGAGAAACTGTAATAGTGATTATTGAAATCTCAGGGGTGCGGAGATAATTATCCCTTAATTTATGTATTGAAGCTCTCGATTTTTGCTCGTGCGTGCTGGTAATCTTTCCAAGTTCTACTTATGATCAATAATTTTTTTATTTGAGTCGGAAAATTTATTTCATCCTAAAAGCTCAATATATTGTTCTATCGCGATATATTTAATTACTTTTCGCACCAAGGTTTAATTTACACACATGATGCTAAACAAATTCTCACATTAGTACAAGTATCTTTCTTTCTCAATGGCAACACCTGCAATACCTGCAAGAAATCCATTAAGGATATTGGATTTTTCCAAATGAATGAATAAATAAATAAATAAGAACAAATCTCAAATCATAGTTTTAATCGACAAAATTTTTCAATTGTTTTGACTTGTGTTAGAATCATAAAATGAAATAAACATAATTTCGTAGAAATATAATGCATAAAATATTGGATCAAATCACATGAAATATGGAAGAAATCGAAACTAGATAAATAGACAGTTGCAACACTCATCGCTATCCTAAAGCAATAATTGTCTCCTTATATACAAGTTCTGACGGTTGAGCACAACCCAAAGATAAAATTTCTTTTACTCACATCGGTGTCTCGTCTAATATGCACAAATAAAATGAGACTTAGAACAAATCCATAGTCACGTTGTCAAAAACTCAAACATTGTGGGAATGAAAATAAAAACAACCTCACCTCATAATTCTATGCGCAAATTCAAGATATATCTTGGCCTCTTAACACATAAAGAGAATTTTGACAATTAAAAAAATACATTGACCATTAGAAAATGATGAAACACTATAAAATCAATGATAATTAGTCTATTACTTTTGGATTACTTATACGAACAAAGTTTACATTAGGTAAAATTGTATTTTACCCCCACAACGACAAATGAAATGAGCAAAAACCCTTGTGGAAAAACTAAATCAATCAAAATTTCATTGGATTTCTTAAAACGATGTTTATTACCCCCCACGAAAGGGGATAAAATGCATCTGATTTTGAAATTAGAGCTTAGTATTGTGCCTATTATCTTTTCATGGGCATTTTTTATCTGTTTCTTTTTTGCGTGTGGTAAAATGTAATTTATTTGTTCATATTATACTGTTACGGAATTTTATGAGCAGATATTTTTCTTTTTCAAAACATAGAGTGGCCCTGTCCGGATATGCTTTCACATTGATTTTTAATTTTCACTATGTTCTAATGCATTTAGAAAGTAGATGTTGGCTTTGTGAAATAAATGGAAATATATTCTTAGATAATTTATTTGAAAACATTGAAGAGTATAGATGTGGGGATGTAAAATTTTGAAGTCTCTAATTTTTTATATATAACACTGACAATACATACATATATATATATAAATATACATGTATTTTTTTTATGTGTTTTGCAAATTGCAAGTGATTATGGATATTTGAGGTTAAATCTAATCAATTTTGATTGATGCTATGACAAAACAATATGATAAGTGTAAAAAGAATGGAAAACAAAAATAAATGATTTTTTATTTTTAAATATTATAAAGATGTGAAGATTTTATTTAGAAACTACAAACGGGGCAAAAATGCTCATTTTCGATACAATCAAATAGAAATAATAATTCCAAGTCCAATGAAACAGACAGCAGTTTACACATGCTCCAGTGATGTCAATTCACCAATAATTGTATACTTACAAATGTGCCAAATTTCGGATTTTTATTGGATTAATTAAGATTTATATCAATGGACTCAAATTCTATAGGATCTCGCTAAATTTTAGATATGAAAATTGATAATCGAGTTTAAATTGAATTGTCCTAATCTGATCTAGATTCTATCTCTTGTTTGGAAAAAAAAAGAAAAAAGAAAAGAAAACTACATTTATTTCAGCATTTATTATTAGTTACTATTCATATTTTCTTCTTTTTTCGGTGTCTTGATTAATTTAAGTATCGAATGATTTGTTTTGGGTGCATTTGGCTACCCTAATCATTTCTTCAATTTTAGGTTCAAATCAAGCTTGGATAGATTGGTAGGTTGAAAAAAAAAAAAAAAAACGACAACAAGAACCAAAATGACATAATCATTAAATTGCCAATACTGATGACGTGTCAGGTTGAATCTCAATCACACTATATTAATGTCTCAACTTTATAAGTAGAATAAATTCAATTACGTTTCTTACCAAGAATTAATTTACATACATGATGCTAGCCAAATTCTCACACTAGTAAAAGATATAAAAATAAAATAAAAATGCACCTCAAGTCAGAGTTCTAAGGAACTCAATTTTTAATAGGACTTTCACAATGATATATAATTTTAGATGACAAACTTATCTACAAAATCTATAAAATAATCTTAGATCGTTAAAGTATAATTCAAAAATAACAAGCATAAAAGCATACAAGGGGACAACAATGGCATAATCTCCCTTTCTTAGTAATGTTAACAAGGACATTACAAAGAGATGTTGAACTACAAATCAAGGGCAATAAGGCATCAACAATTTAGACCTTTTTATTTAAGTTACTATAAACTTGCGAAAACTCAGTTCGCACAGATATTGGGATCCTAACATTATGTATCTTATCAGTCCAAGTCAGGCTTCCAAAATAGTATTCCGTGGTAATCTTATGCAATGTAGTTATTGTCACTGTAAAGCTCATCTTCGTGATATTACGATTGAAGAACAAATGTGTCGGATTCACTTTCATAACAATACCCAAAGGAGGGTGCACAACTACTTCGTACTTAGAGTTTGGATCTCCAACATTTGTGACAGTCCTCGTTATAGTAATTGAGCCTTTAAGATTTGGAACTGTAATAGAAGGAAGATTCAAATCCAAAACAGAGTTTCCCGAATTAGGACAAGATTTGGTCCGTCCAGTAAGTTGATTAATCGATGTTTGGCTATAGCCCATGGCACATAAATAGTTTATGTAATCTTGGGTTCCCATATCATAAACTAGGCCTGGATTTTTTGCTGCATTTGGGTTAACAAGTCCGCCACCATAGTCAAATGGATCAGCAATCTTAGGTATATCTCCTCTTGCAAAAATGGGTTCCCCAGAATAAGGGTCTGTTGTCCATGCTGCATATTTTTATGATTGAATAAGTTATAAAGATCTCTTCGTACAAACTAACACAGAAAAGAAGTTAGTAAACAATCTTTTGCATCAATTAGATGCTGTTCGGATGAGCCTTAAGCTTATCTAAATGCTTCAATAATTTATAAGATGTTTTAAATAAGTTTACGCAAACACCTCCTTAATTGCTAAACAACCTGTTGTGATAAGTGCCGACTTAATAGCTGCTGGAGACCAGTTTGGATGTAATGATTTAAGCAACGCAGCAATTCCTGCAATATGAGGAGCAGCCATGGATGTTCCTGAATCAAAGGCGTATCCATTTGAACTTAATCCTTTCGGAGGATATGCTGCTAATACATCAACTCCTGGCGCTGCTATATCAGGCTGTAGCATCAAAAGTTTTCAAAACATTCACACAGATTTTCCCAAAAATAGAATATCACTTGTGGGCCAATGGGGTACATTCACACCTTTAGTATCGCAGGGGAAAGAGAATTAGGACCTCGAGATGAGAAAGATGCAATATATGTGGAGACATCTTTACCCACATACGTCTTGGACGGCTTAAATCGTACCTTAGGATCCCTTCATGATGGTTAACAAAAGAATTTATTACAAGAACATTTCGGGTTTTTGACTGTAACAATAATCGAAAAGTTAGAAAATATAACATACGAACCTTGTGTTACGAATGTACTTTAGTATCTCGGTTCCAACATCGTACGTCACTAAAACAACGGGAAATGGTGCATAATATGTAGCAGAGGAGCTAATGGTTTTTCTTGTTGCGATAATCCCCAAGCCACCAATCTGCCCGACAATAGTTGCAGCTTTAGTTATATCTGCTTCAGTGGCTTCTGTGGTGAAGCAAAGTACAACTTTTCCAACTACCCAAGTATCATTTGCTGTTATTTCTTCACAATCCCTACAAAATTAACATGTTTTTAAGGAAATTTCTTTTGGTTTTCTGGATTTTTTACTCTGAAATGGAAAAACTAAATTTGATTCGTACACAGTTTGTCCGAGTAAAGTAGGCTCTCTGTAGAGCAAATCAAGGAAGCCAGTATCTTCGCCACCATACATACCCTCACCCTGTAAAACCAAAAGAAAAAGAAAAAAAATTCAAAATTCAGTTATAATGTAGCATAGACGCGAATGAATTTTAAAATACCATAAATGCTCATTTAAAATTGGGATAAATATCCATCGTGGAAAGTCCGTAAATTTTGACGTAAGTGAGGTTTGACCTGACCCTCGCTTTTTGTATCTCAACCACCCATTTTGTAAGACTGATCAATGACTCAATTTATGTCTAGCCAACTACATGAGCTCTAACACCTTCAACTCTTAACAGTACCTTAAGGTCATATATAACTAGGTACACAACCTCAATCTTTGCAATACCGGTGTCGATCCTTTATTCCGAAAATCTGTGTCATTTTTTACTATAAAAAACACTTAATTGTGGATAAATATACTAGCATAAATTCGTCAAATTGAATAGAAGATAACACATATTATGGAATGAAAGATCCAAAATAATCCAATATTTTTCTCCAATGACCTCATATCGAGTAAATTACTGAATTAAATATTAGAGGATTTTCATTTGGCAATTCTAGGCAATCCTAGCGGCTTTCTTTATTTTCAAGCCTAACTCACCCGATCTTGTTTGAATGATTTGACCCCAAGATCTACAGGGGACCAATTCAAAGGATCAATTTCGAACTCAAATCAAGTATACATTTCATATGAAATCACAAGAAACTTACCACAAAATGTCGGTTGTTTCCCAACATAAAGCCAATTGGAAATGCTCTATCCATTGTACTAGCTGCAACAGTTGTGATCCATGGCGCTACATCTTCAACTGTTTGATACAACGGCCCAGAATTCCCTCCAGAACAGACGACTGTTATCCCATGAGCAACCGCATGAAATGAGCCATAGTAAATTAAATCGTGCTTGT
>JACFYI010002211.1:606904-643157 GCA_014898755.1 Handroanthus guayacan
CTTGTCATCTCCGCATTCGCTCTTCCCCGATTATTTTCCTAGTGAAACAAGCTTATCATATTCAACCTTGAAATATATGTTGGAAAATACTATGTGATTAATTTGGCTGAAAAATGGCTACTTCGGGTTAATTTAAGATATTTTAATGGGTTGAGTTAGGATTTTTCTGTGAAAATTTTCTCATTAATTTCATGAATTTTTTATTTTTTTTTAAAATTTGTCATCTTAATTAATTACCAAATTTTAGAATTAAAACCTCAAAATGCCAATGACCCACGGTTATGGGAAAATGTGACAATTTGGCCCAAAAGTGGCTATGGTGATGTAGGATTGATTTGGCCAGAAAATATCATATTAAAATTGTCCATGCAGGCAACTTCAATTAGTATTAATTTCCAGTGATCATTGTCTCCATTTCGTCATTTTTTCCCCTTCCAGTTAATAATTAAAATTCAAAAACTTTAATGACCGTAATTAGTAGGCAAATTTGGCAATCTTGCTGCCTTTAAGGGATAACTAACCTTATACGTCCCAAGGTTTGATAAAATTATCAAAACAATCACTAAACAGCTAACGCATAATTACAATTATATATCTTGTCCAAGAAGTCTACTTATATTATTTAGAATTTTCAAGAAATATAATTGTAATTATTCGCAAATGGAACAAATAGTTCAGAATGTAATAATTATTACCCAAACCTTTAAAAGTTTTTTGATAATTATGTCTAATGTCATGCGGCTTTCGGGGTGATTATCCCGACTTTAATTTTTTAGCTTCTCTCGATCTTAAAGGTATATTCAAGCTTAAAGAATAGTCCAAGCATAAAATTTGAATATTAATTTAATATACCAGCAATATATTGGGCTTGAGACTTTGTCATCTTGGCTGCAAAACCGGAGAAGCCATGTCTGTAACTATATATCATAGAATCCATTGCTGCTTCTTTGCTGCATATATGTATCGTGTGAACTATTGGAATTATGTTACTTAAGAAACAAAAAGAAAAAAGGGAAGAATTCATAAACCAAACAGTACCTTCCAAGAACTGAGGAAAGCATATCATGGTGTGATTTTGTGAGTAGCTCCACATCACTGTGCTTCCTCTCCCCCATGTATACGATATAAGCCTGTTCGGAGATAATTTTAGGGGCAGTTGGATTAAGAGGATGTTCGGGTGAACTTATAAGCTAATTGGCTTCTTTAATGTTAATGATATTAGTCATGAAATATATCTACAGACTACAATGTTAATGATATTAGTAATGAAATATATCTACTTCATCTTTTTCATCTAAATACTTTAATGTCTTACTTTTAAGGCTTGTCCGAATGATAAAAACACTCTATATAGCTTGGCAAATGATATTGTTAATTTAACCAAGAAAAAACTTGACATAGTATGTATAACGTTACATTTAGATCACCTATATTAGATCAATAATCAGTCAACTTGTAATGTTTTGGCCAGTAAGTTAGATATTTATCTAATTATCTTATCAAATAAATTCTGTAAAATTTTTCATAAGTTAAACTAACAACAATAAATATTATAAATCCTAGCTACGAGGGATTTTTACATCTTATGACATGGCTTAAGTAAGCACAAACTGGCTAGAAACAAGACTTACCTTGGTCTCAACATCTTTATCGGACAAACCATCAATTTTGGCACTTTGAAAAACTAGTATGGAAGCCAAAAGCCAAAAAATTAATTCTAGAAATGAAAATACCCTCATTTTTCTTTCACTCTTAATATAAACTTTCTTGTTTTGCGCTTTCTCAAAGCTAGCACTAGCTGCTTTATGTAGTGATCATCCACACGTATGACATAATAGCGTTTGAAGTTAAATAAAAGAGGAAGCTCGCATTAATTAAAGCTCTAAGCATGTTTTGGGGCTTGATCTTGAAAAGAAACAAAGCATATATCAAATGATTAAAAATCCTGCCTCCTTTGGGAGCCCCACAAATTTTGGAAGGATGCTAAAGAAGAAGACCGGCTTTTAAAAAAAGTTAATATCGTTAGTCACTTTGTGTGTGTTTACAAAAGCTTTTGTTTGTTGAACAAGTAAAAAATTGTTAAAGAAAAAAAAAAGGAAATAAAACTTAGCAAAAGTAGAGAATGTTCGAAAATAGAAGCTAGAAGTGCAACGAACTTATAGAAATTGGATGTAGGATGCTTTTAGTTTTTAACTTTTAGCTTTTTCTCCTTTATTTTAAAGAATTAGAAGCAAACATTGTATTTTCAAACAATATAAAATATCTCAATTAACACTAAAAATTGAAAAAGCACTTTCTACAAGCTATTGAGACACCTCCATAAACTGTAATAGCACAAGCTTTTGCTTATTGAAAAAATTAAAATTTATTTATATATACATTTTTTTTTTTAAAAAAAAAAAGAACCTTGTAGCTAAAAGTATAAAAAAAGTTGGGAAAGTTTGAAGATAAAACTTATTGCTTTTAGCTTTTTTCTGCTTAAAATTGGATAATGAAAAATATGAGTCACTACTTCTAAATAGTACATAACACCAAAAATTTAGCTCAAAGCCTAAATGCTAAAAAAGTATCTTGTTAAGTTATTGCAAATACTCCCTGGCAAGGTAAATAATCGGAATAATTGCTTGGTTTGTAATTTGGCCAAATTATCAACAAAGAAAAAAATATCCTTATAGATTGTGTAATTATAGTAACGCATTCAATTGTTTAGTTCAGCTAACTGAAACTTAAAGAGTTTGGATCACATTACAAATTGGACCCTCTAAAAATTCAATATATGATCTAAATCATCATGAGTAGGTCAACCACGCTTAGGTTTAAGTTCTCAGGGTTTAATTGTAATGTGAAATATATTTTATTAAATTTTTCGACAATAAAACTAATAACATATATAACATGTTATTGTAATTGTTTCAATTAGAAGAATATTTTTATAATTAAGTCAAATCATAGATAACATTCAGACGATTATCCCTAAATAATTTGATGTGAAACTTTCCTGTAGCCAAATTGTTGTACATATTTAGCATTTTTCTTTCATTTTCTTGCTTGGTTTTATTTTAAATTTTTCTGCTTGAAATTAATTTAAAAAAAAAAAAGGGAAAGGGATAATGTTTGGATGGTACATGTAGATGGACATCTGTCAATTTTTTCAAATTTGTCTTCAAGAACTGACAAGGTATTCAAAACTTAACGCGAAACTAATGAAGGCATAGCCCTAATTAAAAATAATTACTAATTTGTAAGGATTTTTTTAACTTTAATGCTTTAATTTGTTCTTAAAAACTGAAAGAATATTGCTAGAAAAATGAGTGTATTCTCATAATTAAAAGAAATATATATATTTTACTGGTATTTTTATAATAATAATTATAATAATAATAATAATAATAAAATAAATAAATTTGGATATAGGTAATGTGAAAATGCAACTCTAGTGTTTGGATAAATAAATGCAATTTCTGACGTATTTTGTACAAAAAGATAAAAAGGTTAAAACCTTAAACATATGTTCCAAGAAAAATTGCTATGAATTTAATTTCGTAACTGGGAGTAAACATTATACACAAATTTGCAGCGGGTTATAGCATTTTTTTCATTAATCTAGCACAACTATTCTTCTAATTTTGACAATCATCTCAAGAATTCCTAGAACTTGGTTTAATCATAAAAGTATTTTTGATATTGACAAACAATAATTAGTAATATCTTCATGCTATTAGTTTAGCTAATAAAAAATTTAACGAGATACCATCTATGATCTCAAAAAATTGCAATAACAACAGATAGTGTTATTATAATATTTCGAATCATAACTATATATTGTTAAACTTTCTGTTAACTGAACTAATGATAGAACTTACTGTAACGAAGTTAAATCACCGAGTTATCAAGATAATTTACCCTTTTTAAAATGATTGGCAACCTACAAGCCACAAGTCCTAATCTTGAAGAATTCGAGTCCAACAGAAATAATAATGGAGCATATATATCATGTTGTCTTTTCTTAAAGGAAAATAAGAGTTTTAATCATTATCCACTAGAGAAAATATGATATTACCGACAAAAATTAAATAATAACATTCAAGTGCCGATCACTTTCGGGATATATACTTTTAAAGTGTCTATAATTTTTCTTATCACAATATGACTTAATATGTAACAAAATCTAGTGTTTTAAATTGTCAATACAAATAAAAAATGAACGTACAATAACAATAAAAATTGCCGCCTTATAATAAAAATTGTGCAAGTGAAAATAAAAATAATCTCACCTCATAATTCTATGCTCAAATTCAAGATATATCTTGGCCTCTTAACACATGAAGAGAATTTTGACAATTTAAAAAAAAAAATACATTGACCATTAAAAAATCATGACACTATAAAATCAATCATAATTAGGTCCAATTCAAATAAAACAAAAGCGATTATCAAATATTTATAAAGCGAATAAGTAGGATCATAAGTATATAAAGAATCAACAAAATAGGCACACTAAATGTAATTTAAAATTATAATAAAAAAATTACGTATCGAAAAAAATTTTTTAAAGAAATTTTAAAGTTTATTTGTGTGACCTATGTCAAGAACAATAATTATGACACCATCTTCTTTGAATCAAGAACAATAATTATGTGGAATATTGTGATAAGAAAATCCCTTATTATATGCAACTTGCATAAGCGATTTGGGATGCCTCAACAACATTTGTAAGTACACAGGAGATAACTTTAAATTGAAGGATTCGTATACCAAATTAATTTTGGCAAAATTGATTGCAACTAAATAAATAAATTAGTAAAACCCTCGTTGCTGCCCCGTTATCTCTCGCATTCAGTCTCCTTAACTTTTATGGTTTATTTGGATTTTTATGGAATTTATAGTTTTCAAACTATGTAAAAAAGGAAGATTTCTCCTAGGGTGTTAATTTATATTGAAGGAATAAATTTTTATTATACCTATACATGTGTATAGTTTCAATATTATGGTTTAAATTTCTTATGGATAATTATGATTTTTTTATAAAAGTATTAATAAGAATTAATATTAAAATTTATTATTTAATTTGAAAAAGAACTGGGCAATATAGAGAAGGATAATTACCATTTTTTTTCAAGTGAGTTCGCAATATTAAAATTATTAAAAAGTTAAAAATATTAAAAATTAAATATAGCAATACTTTAAGAATATTTAAAAAATTGATTCCAATGACTAATATTTCTGGAGTCACCACTGATATTTATGATACTCAAGTTTTATCATATATAGGGTTACATGTGCACCATCCGATACCTCTCAAGGCCCAAAGTTACGGCCATTGGTCACTTATAATTTTTATGATATATAGGGTTCCTTTTATTTTTTCTCCACTTATAATTTTTTTTCCTTTTCGATTTTATTCTCTTCAAATTTATTTTTCAACTATATTATTCTATATAATACATTCAAGCAAATATTTAAAAAATTAAGAAAAACTTATACTACTTAATATAAATAAATATTTTTAATTTTATTCAAATAAAAATTTTATACACATATCGACTGTGCTAAAAAAGCTAGCAATAGTGAATAGCATGTGTGAAAATGCAACTTGAGACAGCCAGATATTATATGCCTCATAATGTGGAATTGCGGGTAATCCCAGTTGGCAAATCAATCGATGGTAACTTTGAGTGCAATGTAAAAAACGTTGCTGATGATGTCATTTTAACGTCAATTTCTGACGTGTTTCGAAGTAATATACTTTTATATTAAGATTAACTACACCTATACCTTTTAAAATAGTAAAATTATCAACACCTCCCTTCTTATTTCAAAATTACCAATGCATTCCCTCCAAAAATTCAACATTTTCAAAACCTTCATGTCGTTATGGTTTGTAACAAAAGTTGATGACGTTAGAAAAAAATTAAACGAACTTTCTATTTTGCCCCTGATACATAAATGTTATAATTTGGTGATGAAAATATCCTTTGTAAGAATTTATAACTCGAAGGGGGATAAATGTGAGGATCTGTAACTTGGATGGGACTAAATGAAAGAATTGTAAATTTTTTTCTTTAATACTTTTAATTGAGGGTATATTTGTCATTTTACAACTTCCATCTGAGTTTCTTGACGGAGAATTTTCAGAGGAGAGGTATTGTTAATTTTTTAAATAAGTGGGGAGAATTTGGTAATTTCACTATTTCAAAAGAGATATAAATGTAATTAACCCTTTGTATTAAAATCTACAAAATATAAATCCCCAATATCTATTTGCTCTTGGATTAATCCCCAACTTCATTATTAACTTGGAAAATGTTGAATTTTATATTTTTATAATAAATGTTTAAGCATTTGAATAAAATAAGACTTTGAAGTTTATGTAATGTTAGTAATAGGTAATTATTTTATAATTAATATGATTAATTTGTTGAAATTTTAAAAATAAGTTAGAAACTCATTATTTTTTTTAAACACATTTTATACATTCTAACTCATTTTTTGAATGTCTTCCTAAATATTTTATTGCATTTTAAAAACTTTCGTGCATCTTATAATATAAGGTCATTCAAATGCCTTCTAAATTATTCTCAACAAATTCACGAAAATATTTATTGACATTTGCACCATAAAAATAGTACTTGATGTCAAATTCTAATATTGAAAACTTAATATTATCATCAATTTATATAAATTAGACCTTGTTGCCAAAACTAGTTCCACGTGTTTGGCTCACGCCGTGTGAGACAGTATGCATCATATGTAGAACTTTATATATGTGCTTGGAGTTTCGACTTTTAATATAGAAACTTTTATTTTTGAAGATGAGGTATATCAATAAAGAATATCCATGAATTTCAATAGTTATACTTAGAATACATAAATTAAATGAAATTTTTTAAAACTCAGCAAGATCATTACACCTTGGTATGCTTAATTGCTTGCTTTATGGACCTCACTCCTAGCCAAATGACCCAATACTGACAACATCGGTTGTGAATAAGCCTAACAAATCACAGTGACAACTCAAGGATAAATGGAAATATCTAAATACTTCAAGGTTTGCGTCTTTTTGAGTTAGTCACGATGTGTCCTATTTCTCTCGATCGAACCGAATGACCTAGACAATTCTGAACAGTAAGATAACGCCACGTGGAGGGACAAGATGATGCCAACTAGACCTGACACCATTAAACCATTTCAAATCTCCATCATAAATTCTTCCAATTAAAATGAGACAATGACATACACTCACTCAATTTCGTCCTAAAATATAACAGCCAAAGTTTCATTTACTCAATCTACTCTTGTTTTCCTAGTCATTGCTCTTCGTTTTAGGTCAAGAACTTATAGTTAACATGAGCCTCATTGGAATTTACTATCTCATCTATTTTCTGACACTAAATAGAATAGACTCATCTTGTTGGATGATACAAATTAACAGCACTTTGTGGTATGCACTATTTTTTCTTCTTTTTTTTTTTGGTTTTTTACCTATCTTTATAAGCTTTCAAGCATTTTATAATATAAGATCATCTAAATGCCTTCTAAATTGATCTCAACAAATTCATGAATATATTTCTTAAGGTTTGCACCATAAAGTAATATTGATATCAAATTCTTATATTTAAAACTTAATATTACCATGAATTCATGTAAATTGAACCTCATTGCCAAAACTAATTCAAGGTATTTTACACCCCCGCCCCCCAAATGACGCAACATGTAGAACTCGGAAAAACTAGGAACATCAATGAGAAGCAAAATCCTGCAACATTGATGGTTGGTTGAGTTGGTGGCTAATCAGAAATATGCTTGGTGTTTGGACGTTTTATATAGGAACTTTTATTTTTTATTAGGGAGTTTATTAATATAATATATATATATATATATTTTAATATTAATACTAATATATTAAATGGAATATTCTAAAACTTAATGAGATCAATGCACCCCTGTTACGGTTAATTACCTGCTTATGGGCCTCTCCCCTAGCTCAATGTCTAGACATCCTGAGGTTCACATATTTTTGGCGGGTTGGTCTTGATTGACTTGAATGAGCCCAACAATTCTTAATAGTAGGATAATGCGATGTGAAGGGATAAAATGACACCAACTAAACCTAACACAATTGAATTAATTAGATATCTATTATAAATACCCACAACCATAATAAGACAAGAAAGCACATTTACACGATTCCATCCTCAAATAACAATAGAAACCTCATTTACCCGACGTATTTCTATCCTCTTAATCATGCTTCTTGATTTCAGGTCAAGACCTATCGTCAAAGTGAGCTTCATTAGAGTTCATGACCTAACTCATTTTCTGATATTAAATACGACTCAAATCAAACCCACTTTCGATATGTAACTATAATGCATTATAGTTATGCAACAAAAAGGGAAACGACAAAAACTATAATGCATTTGAATACAGATATGACCTCCTTAAAAACGACATGAACTTTGTCTTATGATAATTTCACTAGTCCGACAATGGTGCCATATAGATGCTTTAGTAATTACTAATGATGGAAAAAGAGAATTAGGACCACAAATACGAGAAAGATGCTACATAGTACATACACTTGTTTACATGTGTAAGTTGTGGTTCCCTTCGTGGTGATCGTGATCAACCATCATTTTATGGACATTTTACTAGGTTGAATAATTATATAATCTATAACATGAAATATTAATAAAATAAACTACTAATATTTGTCGACTAACACAAGGCGGATTTACATAGTGCCAAGTTGTCCCACTTGGGGCTAAAAGTTGTGAAATATGAATCATAAAAAATGCTAAAAGTAATTGTTTAGGGTCTTCCTTTTTATATGTATTTTTGCTTGTTATTGTTATGTTAATCAGTTTTTACGTAATTAATGATTATGGCAATTGATAAAAAAGTTACGGATTATGTATGATACTATAAGGACATTTCAAAAGATAAAATCTCGTCGAGGACAGTTGAATTAATATACTTGAATTTTGTTTTACATAAATATAAATATAATTGAATTTAATTTATTAATGTTTTGACACCGATTGGCCAAAGTCTTTGTTGTCAAAAGACTCAAAACTAATTCAAGATGTATATTCTCATAACATCGTATGGCACAACACGTATTATATGTAGAAGTGGAACTCAGCAAAACTATGGGCTTCAATGAGGAACTGAATCTTGCGCAATTGTAGTTATTTCAGCCAATAGTGTATAATGAAAATACAGTGCTTGGTTTTAATATAGAAATTTTTGTTCTTTCAAGTGAGGCGTATTAAACGTAGCAAAGCAAACTGAAATTCATTACACTTTTGATCTTACAACAAATGGGATCACAAAGATCGTACTAAAACAAAGATTGAACTTTATCAAGTTAGGATCATTTCACTAATCATTAGTTCAATAGTGGTTCTATATAGATATATAGATATGCTTAGAAAGACCCCTTATAGGTGGTAGAGAGTAGAGACTTTCTTAGAGGTCGTAATTTGTGGCGAGCTTTTGTGGTGATTGTCAACAAGCATTTCATATGCATTTTCACTAAGTTGAGAGTAACATAAAATCGAGTTAGGACTTGGACAAATGACAGATGGTATATAAGGATTTGGGTAAATTCATGTTTATTAGTTTTGACGCATTAATCCGTAAAAATAACTTAAAATGCTTTAACTCCTTTTCTATATGCAAGTGGAGAACTAATTATGTGACATTTATGTGTTTTACCAAATACTATCTCACTGAGCATTCTCCTGTTCATGCTAAAAAATTCATTTTTCAAAATGATTTGTAGAATTCATAGGAAATAAAATAATGAAAATGCCATTTTGCAAAGCACATAGTCACATTCTCATTTCGCTAATGTACATGGTGCACGAAAAATTTGTCAGGAAATTACATGTGAATTATTTGACTTTATTTTTCGTCCAAAATTTAATTACGATTTCATATTTTGTGTGGAATTTCAATTAGGACCAAAGTAATCCAAAGACTTTAAGTTGATGATATGAAGCACTTTTGAGTTTTGAGTCATTTTATAGCACTTTTGGAGCTATGTTATATTTCATCTATAACATAAAATATAGATAGGCAAACATTTAGTAAGACCACTATTGGATCGATGACAAGTCATAACATGGATTATATGGAATTTAAGGGCCTGTTTGGATTGCTTTTCTTTTGGGCTGGTGGGCTTGTTATAGAATTTTGAACTTGAATATTGCCTTATGTCCAAAGGCTTTGCTCCGACCCAAGGATTTGGTTTTTTGGAACGTTGGGACTCTTAAAGATTATTTTGGTTGTTTGCTTTATTGTACGGTACCATGTTAATCCTGCAGGAATGTTGTCGATGAACACTTTCCAACTGGTAAGATGGATAATGTGGTCCGAAATTTGAACAAGGGATTATATAATTCTTTGGAATATCATTGTATATACCTTTCTAGCCAGTGAGTCTCTTGTATTTATAGCACTTGGGCTTAGAATTAATGGGCTCATGGGCATATTTATCATTTGTCTTATTAATTTATTAAGCTATAATTACTTTTAATCATATCAAAAGATTATAACTATTTCGTAATTACTTCTATACCCAGATACACCTTTTATCAATCAGATGATAATTTAAAAAATTTATATGCTATAAGATAGTCTTGAGAATTTGTCTCGTATTAATTAATCTATTTAATCTCTAAATTTATTAAGAAGTAATCGCTTATTTCTAATTTAAGAAAGAAAAATTTAAAAACCAATATTCATAAAATATAATAAAAGATAAAACAATATTTTACTATTCTATTTTATGAGCATAGCAGAGATGATGAAAAGATTTCCAAAAAAAAAAAAACAAAACAAAACAAAAACAAAATTTTAAAGTTACAGTGCAAATTTTTAAAGTTACAGTGCATGAACTTCGAGTCAAAGCACTATTGTTATAGAATTGTCCCGAAAGATACAAATATTTTGATAATTGACAACATTAACTAACTTCTTACAAATCAATTGAAGTAACCAATACCTAAAATCAACTCGCGCATATCATTAATTTGAACTCCCAAATGAATATGGTCCACGTATTTTTCAAGATTTCTGAGAGGCTAAGTAAAGTATGATTTAAAGAGAATATGTGCTTTTCTTTTCCCACAAGCATTGATTTGTATTTTATGCTTTGCTTTTTGATATTTGAAATCATTACCTCATCAACCCTAAAATGTCTTCTAATTACAAAATCCTCCCTTAGAATTTTAAAAAAACTCAAATGCCATCCACACATCACCATTAGATGCAGAAACATAGGAAATTTACTTAAAACATAAACCTCTAACAAATTTAAAGATAAGAGATTTTATTACAATTCTTGTAGCACAAAATAATATATAGAAATAATTATCTCAACTATCCAAGATATTCCTCGACAGTCGACACATTACAAATAAACCCTTGTTACGCTAGGTTGATTATTTTTTTCTTCAACTTAATTACCCACAAGCGTGTAATGACAATAATTCAAACTTAAAAGGATAAAGAAATAGATAAGCGAAAAATCAACCAAAAAACCAATTAATTAACCAGAAAACGAGAGACCAATTGATTCAAAGGGGAAAAAAAGTATACTTTCATTATACTGAATTTCGCTATACAAATATCGATAAGAATAACAGTATATCACTTCTCAATTAATTAGTCAATCAAAATAAAAAACAAAGAAATAATAAGGGAAAAAAAATTCCGATGAATCAGTAAGGAAGAATGGTCTCGAAACAGTGAACACCGTCAAGTTCCGGCGCGAACCTCGGCGTTCTCTTCCTCCGGGGCAACTCCGGCTTATTCGGCGGCTGCGAAGAGGAATTAACTTCTTTGCCCTTCTTCAGATCATCGATTTTGGCGGACGCCGCCGCCGGAACTTGCTTATTGGAATTAGAAGGAGATTGAGCCGAAGAAAAGCCGACTTTCTGGCCAAAAAACTCGGCACATACGACGTCGAATGAGCTGAAAATCGACATCGACATGGCTAATAGAACTCGAGAATTTCTTCTTACACAAAGAACTTCAGATATGGCTAGAAAAATTTGGGGATTTTTTATACTTTTTGCTGTCCTTTTGCTGGGCGGAGAAGACTTGTGGAGAAAGTGTTAAGGGGGAGGAGTATTTATAAGGGAAGGAATATTAGGAAGAGGGGAAGATGAATGAATGTCAAAAAAAACGGGATGGTGAATGAACGTCAAAAAATTAAAAAAGGGAAGCTGAATGGAAAGCTCTGGAAGTTTAGTTGGATTAAGAAAGGAGGTTTCCTTCTTTGTCAACAATTGCAACGGGGAACAATTCCTTTTTTTTCTTTTTCTTTTTCTTTTTTTAATCTCTATCTCTAGGGAGCGATGGCATAATTACCTCAATAGCCTTATTCTTGGTATGAATATTGTATATAATTTAAAAATTATAATAAAATCCTCGTTATTAGTTAAGCTAAGCAAAAATTTAGATGATAGTTGTGATTTGAGAAGCAATAATAGTATCATTCTATCATTTAAAAGGCTATAATAATAATAATAATAATAATTTCTATGTTAATGCATATTATAATTTCCAAACTATAATTCTACTTCTTATATATTTACCTAGAAATGTAAACCAAGTAGGAGAGAGATAGGAGTGCCTTTTGTTCTCTGCATTATGAAAAAAATGGTTTGAATACTGCTATTTTTCATGGGGATAGAACATGGACACCTACTTTAGAAATTATAATTGAAGTATTTAATTAAATTTCAAAATCACAATAATATATAAGTGTGTGTATATGTATGAATATTTTTGGTGTATATGTGATGGTATACTTGTATGGTATATTTGTGATTATCATTATATTAACAAATGGCGTTCTCTTTCAAGAAACTTAGATCTCCGTCTCTACTTCTAGTATTATTTTCTAAGAGTAAAATATTATTCTCCAAACTTATTATTCATTTAATTACCCATTTAAGATGAAATTGCCATCCCTATGTTTGTCATGATAATAATGACAATTTTTTAAATTATAGGAAATGCTTTTGGGTATTTTTTATACTTTTTGCTGTCTTTTTGGTAGGCGGAGAAGACTTGCGGAGGAAGGGTTAACGGGGAAGAGTATTTATGAGGGAAGGAATATTAGGAAGAGGGAAGATGAATGGAAAGCTCTGGAAGTTTAATTGGATCAAGAAAGGAAGTTTCCTTCTTTGTCAACAATTTAACGTGAAATAATTCCCTTTTTTTTTTTTAATCTCTATCTCTAGGGGGAGATGATATAATTACCTCAATGCCCATATTTTTGGTACAAATGTCGTATATAATTTGAAAATTATAATAAAATCCTCATTATTAGTTAAGCTAAGCAAAAATTTAACCAACGATAGTTGTGATTTGAGAAGTAATAATAATATCGTTCTATCATTTAAAAGGTTATAATAATAATTTCTATGTTAATGTATATTATAATTTTCAAACTATAATTCTGCTTCTAACATATTTACCTAGGAATGTAAACTAGGCAAGAGAGGAACGAGAGTGCCTTCTATTTTCTGCTTTATGAAAAAAATGGTCCGAATACTGCTATTTTTCATGGGGATGGAACATGGACATCTACTTTAAAAATTATAATTCAAAGTATTTAATTAAATTTTAAAATCACAATAATATATATATATATTTGAATGACAATAAAAAATCTAACAAGTGTTCAACATACCAATTAAAATTTTTTGATGTATATGTGATGGTATACTCATGTAATATATTTGTGATCATCAACATATTAACAAGTGGCGATCTCCTTCGAGAAAGGTGCATGAACTTAAATCTCCGTTTCTATTTCAGGTATTATTCATATCTCATCTCTAAGAATAAAATATTATACTCCGAACTTATTATTCATTTAAATACCAATTTAAGTTGAAATAGCCATCCCTCTGTTTGTCATGATGAGAATGACAATTTTTAAATTATAGGAAATGCTTTTATGGTTAAATCAAATTTCTATGACATCGAGATAATTATCCATTTTAATAGTGCAAGTAAAATTATTCCCAACTTTGGCGGGTGGGTGAAAAAACCTGGAATATGCAGTTTTCATTTTCTGGATGGAGCTGGAAGCTAGATGACGTGTCATCCTTTCTTTTTGTTTGTGCCTATCCAAAACACAATTTTGTGGTGGAGTTGAATCAGCCAGAGACCTAATATAAAAATCAATGACCTAACTATTTTCCCAAAAGTAACCTAATATGATATTAGGTCACACGCATGACATAATCACGTCATTATGCCTAAATCAATACACGAAACAGATGAAACAAGCATAATTCGTAATGATCGATCATAAGATGTTCATATAGACATTATTTCAGTTAAAAGATAGTTAAAATTACTATTAAACCGATCTCTAGCATTTGTTCAAAATGGATCGAGCTACATAATTGAGTAATTAGTAAATCGAGAATGTTAGCGACTGGCTAGGTCAAGAAAATAAATAATCAGGAAATAGTCGCAAAAGTATAGTCATAAAAAACGTGATATTTGTGTGCTACCATCCTTTAGATGAAGTGGCATCGCCTTCTCCTTTTAATGGGAAGATACATGTTCAAATCTCACTGATAGCTAGCATACAAATATTTGTTCATCACATCATAGTATGTGTTTACTGAATCGTAATTTAGAATATTTTATTGTGTTTACTCCCTTTATTTAATCATTAAATGTATATATGCAATGACATTGATAGATAATTTAATGCAATCGCTTCTTTTGCGATAATAATAATAACATGATTTTTCTGTGTAATTAAAAATTGATGTGGAACCAAACCTTTTCACATGGAAAGATTCTTCATAACATGATGCTTGTGCATAATTACTCCTACTTATCTTTCGTTTTTTTTCTTTTTTCTCGGTAAAATTTAAATAAACAAAAGAAAAGAAGTTTTGAATTCACTATGTGAATATTTACTTTCGGTTCCATTGAGATATTTTAGAGTCAACTGATTAGTTAACTTTGAAGTGGTCAGCCGGTTTTGAAGTGGCTGGCTTCTTTGAGCTAAATCGGACTGGAGTCAATCTCCAGCACAGACTTGCAAAGCCTCAGTCCTAACTATCAGGCTGGACCTTTTCGTTTTTCCGTGTTTACACGTATTGGGAAAAGTCAAGTACGGGCGGTAGAATTGACCAAAACAAGAGTCATCAGTCACGGCAAGAAGAAGATGTCGACTGGTAAGCGGACGTTTGACCCTTCCCACCGTGGGGGCTTTGGGGCATCTGTTTTAATTTATTTGAGACATCTCATAAATTTCTATATCTTATAATTTAGTGTACGCCTTATAACTTCCTATATCTTATAATATATTTTCAGCTGCTATGTCTGGCTAAAATCATCTATTTTAAAATAATATTTGATCTCATATTTGAAAACAAATTCATGTTAAAAAACAAAGAATTGTGCATGTAATATGCTAAGCAAATATTTGTATAATGAAATGTCAGACAAAAATAAGTCGGAATAGAGGATACAAATGGGCCATGTCATATAAGATTTGAGCATATGCACGCCCCTACCCTCCCAACTCGAACTTCGTACCATCAAGAACAAAAAGGTTCATAGCAGTGACTTTCTTCCAGACCCGCCTATCTATAATACTTTTTGGCACAGATATAAATTCTTTATAAATAAATCACATACGATTACAAGATGAAACACAAAATTTGAGACAAAATAAAGACAGATCGCATAATGTCAGCAAATATGGCAGCCAGGCAAGTCCAAGTCCCACAACTGTGATCGAATCCCAGAATTTCACACACAAATACAAAGCTGAGTGAAGTTCGACGCAGAACAATTTCTTTCATTGATTTTTCATAATCCAAAACCATCACATAACAAAACCTTTAATGTTGACGTCAACAAAGACACTAACCGATGGTGGGTGCAAGACAACCAGAGAAAGATTTAAGAGTTTAGGCCTCCAACCATGCCGATAACACGCGAATGCCACCCAAGGAATACAAGCCTATTAGTAAGAAGAATAGTAAACGGCACAAAGTAAATCGAATTGCACAGCCTTTGACAAGTTCTGAGACACGAACCAGGTTGGTAAAATGTACGAAGCAATAAGACGACCATAATCTTCAGAGTGCTGTTTAAACATGGTACACCAGATTGTGTTGGAAAATTATTTTTGTCTTCTCAATATCAACAAAAACGTGTTGGCAAAAATATAGCGTCTTTTAAGATCAATGCAGCTGTGCTGTTGAAAGCACGACAAGACAAATGAGTATACAAAGGCCAACAAACGAAACATTCCAGAAAACACATCTTCGCCATCAGAACCCAAAGCTAAAATAGATTTGCATTCTAGTTAAGACTCTCCAGAGAGGCACTAATTTAAACCACCGAAGAAGAAAAATCACAATCAGATTAAATTCCGTTGCATCCTTTTGGAAGAAATTAACATAAATCTGAATGTATTTTGAGATGTGAATATATGCCCTTTGACAAACAAACATCTGCAACTAATGGGAAGGGTATATCTCTCCAGAACTTAACAAGGTCAAAAGCCAAAACAAATTATTTCAATCAAAGGTCAAGGCCTCTGGTCGGGTAAGAGGGACCTATTAGCCGATCAGTCTTGTAAAAGACCAAGAGGAGTAGAATTCCATTATACACTTACTGCACAGCACATCTAGGAAATAGATTTAGCTCATCTCAATGCAGTCAAAATCAAAATGATGGAGAGTAATTAAGAAGAATGCAGATTATATCAAGAATTTGTGCATGCATAAAACATAGGCCTGTCAATTCGGATATTCAGATGCGGATATTAGTACATTCGTATCCGGATCCAAATAATATCCAGATACGGATATTCAGATATGAATTTTATCAGATGCTAAAAATAAATATCCGCATCTGCATCCGTCGGATATCGATCGAATATTCGAATATCCGATATCCGCTTTAATAGTTAGGATACAGATATAATATCGAGATATTCTTATATCCGATTAACCGCAATCTTCATCTGAAATCCGACTTTGTTACTTTACATATCTGAATTTGTTATATTGATGCCAAAAAATTAAACTATAAGAGTAAAATCTCTTCAAATGTTCCAGTTAGCCTAAAGTTTTAATATGTATAGCATATAATTTTTGAATTTTATTTTTATATATAATTTAATACCTATAAATTATATTATTTATATAATTTATTATATCTAAAATTCTGCACAAATGCGGATAATTTTCGGATGTCGACACTACTATATCCATATCCGAAATTTTAGGCAACGGATACGGAAATGGATATTTCTGAATATTTTCGGATACAGATAATATCCGCTAATTTTGAATACGGATGCGGACGGACAGACAGACATTCGGATATTTTGTACAGGCCTAATAAAACATTGAAGTCTGACAAAAAATTATGCAACAGTTCCAATTACTTGAATAGAATTACTCCATATGTCAGAAAAGGCCAACATCACAGTTCAATCAGAGTGGCCCTTCAAAAAGTAAAACAAAATCTCTATAATATCAACTCAGTTCATCACCCAACTTTGCAAAATTTGGAACAACAAAAACATATTAAAAACACCTACTTCTAATCGAATAAACTGAAACCCATATCATCGTCACTCTCTTCCTTTGGTTCCTCCTGTAAAAGTAAGATAAACAGAGGACGCATGATTAAGAGGGTGTTTGGCTAAGCTTATTTAAAACATCTTATAAGCTCCTACATCTTATAAGATGTTTTTAGAACTTATAAGATGTTAGATCTTATTTTAAAAATAAGTTGTTAAAGTGTTTGGATAAAATAAGACCTTTTGGCTTATAAGATGTTACTAATGGCAATGTTGTAATTAAAATGGTTAAAAATGAAGCTAAATGTTAAGATCTTAAAAATAAGTTGGGAGCTCCTTACTTTTCTAAAAAGAGCTTATAAGCTCCTAACATCTTATTTTTGGAGCTAATAAGATCTTTTTTGAAAAATTTTACCAAACACTTCATGACATCTTATAAGCTCTTGAACATCGTATAAGATATTTCTAAGAGCTTATAAGCTCACCCAAACACCCTCTAACTCAGTTCACAGATGTATTAATATCTAATATAAAATTCAAGTAATTATTTCAAATTCATTCAGAGTTCACTTGGAAGGTTGGATTTTAAAAGGAAAGTATTAGGCGAAATACAAAAGAGGAATTCATGCATGATGTAACTGTGACATGCATTCTACATGATGCAATTTTACACCTTCAAAATCAATACATTTTCTAATGAGAGAAAAGCAAGAAAAACTGGATTTCAATTATTGTTTTTGTTTATAAATACCATTATCGTTCTATGATAGGCCATGGAATGTTAACTATAGCTAATAAGTGATTGTACCATCATTTGCTTCATTTTTCAAGTTAAGAACAAAGGAATAATATCCTCAATATTTCAGTCATAAATCCTTGGTCAAAAATGCAAAAACTCATACAATTAAACAGAACTAAGCACTGTACCTTCTTTTCCTCGGCAGCGGGGGCAGCTGCGGCAGCAGCACCACCAGAAGCACCGCCGGCAGGAGCAGCTACTGCGACGGCTGCACCACCACCACCAGATCCGACGTTAGTGACAAGATCCTCAATATTCCTCTTTTCACAGAGCTTAGCAAAGAGACTCGGCCAGTATGACTCCACCGTCATATTCGCCGCCTTCACCAATGTAGCTATTTTTTCCGCCTAAGGAAAACAAAACTCAAATTATTTTCACAAGCTAAGCTTCATTAATAAATAACTGTACGCAAACTTAAAGTTTAAGAGTAAAAAGAAAGTTACAGTGACAGGAATGCCATCGTCGTGAAGAATCAAGGCAGCATAGGTGCACGCGGTCTCTCCGACTGACATTTTTCCTTTCCACAGAGATTTGAATCAAATTCTGGCCTTTCTCCTTACTGCAGCTGCGGCGTACGGATTTAAAGTGTTAGCGTAGACGGAGTTAGGGTTTTGTACGAGTTTGTAGTAACAGGAAATGGGAATTGCAAGTTGGCCCCTGTATTTCAGGTGAACTCAAAGTAGCTCCCCAAGCTCTCCGGAAAATATTAAAATAACCCTCACTATTTAGTTAAATTATTCATATTCATAGCAATGAAAAGAAAATCTTATGCAATTAAAATTTTCAAATTATGACTACATGAAACTTAGTGAAAGAAAAAATTATCTTGAAGAACATATATTTACTTTTTATATTGTAAGAGGAACATTTGATTCTGTGTCCAATTACACAAATCACTGACATGGTGGATAAGTGGGAAATTTTAATCACTTCTATTTTAAATATTTTGATACAAATTTCATTAAAACCATAAAGCTCGTGCTCATATAATGAATGTATTATGGACTGAAGATAGCTGGTCCAACACAAAGTAAGCTTTTATTCACTAATTATTGGTGAGATTGTGGTGATCAAGTTGAGCTTAATCTTAATGAGTTTTGGCAAAAAGAATTTTGCGGCAGTTGAGTTCCCTTAGTTGGAATAATCACATCGAATTCCCTCAATCCAGTCTCCATCTTGTAATAGTTTAATTTAAAAAAAAAAAAAGAAAGAAAGAAAGAAAAGGAGTCCAATAACACAAGGACAGGCGCCTATTATGTGCACTAAAAGTCAGAAAGAATCTTACTGGATTTGGGCTTTTACGAAAGTTTGGATACAAATCACCGTTTAAATAGATTTAATTTCTTAACAAACTTTATTTAGCCCAATTAACTAATTCTAAACAAAACTTATCGCTTCTTTTGAATTAATTCAACAAAACTAATTCAACAATTTCATAAAGTCCATAATAACCCAAATCTATTTGGACTTTATTTGGGATCCAAATTAAAAACCAATGGGGGTATTAATGGTAATTTACCCAATGAAATTTTAATGTCACCACTATATATACACATCTCTCTACTCCTACACTCCCCGGTCAGCGCCAAAGTCCCCTTTTGCCCGCCATTAATAATTTTATTTATTGATTGAGCATCTGTGTTCTCCAATTTTAATTATTTTTTCAAGTTCAACCATGTCTTCCCGCTTCCAATCCGCCGTGCTTGGTTCGCCGCTTGTTTACCCAAACGCCGTCGTTTGGTCTGAAGAAAACTTGGTGGCGGTGGCCTGCGGCAACACTGTTATAATCCTGGTAGAACTCTTTAGTTCCCCGTTGCTGCTCTAGTCTCTTTGGTTTTGAATAGTCAATATGCTTATCTTTTCGCTTGTTTGGAGTCGTGGTTATGTGATTTCGTTGTTATCTTAGTTTTTAATGTTGAATTTTAGTGATCGAGAATTTCTTTTATTTAATTTTTCCTAATCCGGAATTTTTACCGTTAGAATCCTGCTAATCCTGGAATTCGAGGGGTGATTACCATTCCCTCCAGCAAGCCTTTTCCCGTCGGTATGATCGATGGTGGAGGTATGCTAATTTATTGGACGTGAGTAATCTATCAAAGAAATTGTGTGGTTTCCATGTTGCTTTCTAGACAGTCATAGATAGTTGGGATTTCTATTGTTTGTGGTTTTTTGACATTAAAATATTGATCTGAGTTTGAAGAGGTGTGGGATTTACTGTTTGTCTTAATGGACGTGTCCTGCGATTGTGTTTTCCCCATGAAATAGATGCGGATTTGCAAAGTGGGTGCATGCTGCCATTTCATTTATCACGGGATACTCGTCCTTGTGTCAGATCAATATCTTGGTCCCCTATGGGTCTGGCCAACAATGCCGGGTATTAATGTGATCTACTTCAGCTGTGTTTTTATCTTGGTATGGCATGATACTTGCACCATGGAGCTAATTCTTATGTTCTGTTTTAAATGGCTCAGTTGCTTGCTTGCTGTTTGCACCACCGCCGGGCGCGTGAAGCTTTATCGTTTTCCATTCTGTGAGTTCTCAGTGGAGTGGGTAGAGGTATGCAAGGAACAAAGCTTTTGTAAAGGGATAGCAGCATATGATGCTTTTCCTATTTATTCATAACTGAGGAACTGTGTTTTACCTTGTGAAAATCAGCCTAGTCTATCTGGGTGCAAAATCGAATGCCACCTTAATTGATTGATGTAGCTAGGATTGTCAGTTAAGCTAGCCTTCTCTTTGGTCTAGTGTTCTGTAGCAAAAGGAAAAAGGCATAAGAAACATGAGTTACTGAATCCCTTCTCTCTTTATGCCTGTAGATGCTCATAAGTATGTCTTGCTGTTGAAATTTGCTAAGGAATGGCATGCTTGACCTACGCATGCTACAAGGCAGTATTGCGTGTATTACATAGTGATGTTCCTATCATATGCCTGAGGAGCAAAAATAACTTATTCTTTCACGTGACTTTAATGAATGCTCATGTTTGCATTTTAGTTCATTTTGTTTACTTATTTTTCATGACCTCTGTGAAGCAATACACTCCTATGCATTGCAGTCTCTCTGTGATTGCTATCATTGCTGAACCATTGACATTATAATATTAGTTCTGAAGCACATGTTCTAAAGCTATGACTTGTTTGCATTCTTTCTTTCTATGACTGAATTTTTTTTTTTCCTTTTTCTTTCTTTGTTTTTTTTTTCCTTCCCCTGTGCTTGGAATTCTATAGGTTTTGGACATCTCTGAAATGCTGTATAACTATTTTGAGAGTACCAGTTTTGGGGAGCACCAAATTGTATCTTCCGAAACTTTAGATGTGCGTTGGTTAGATTTCTGACACATGCTCCTGGTGATATATTCTTGATGACAATTTCTATACTTATACAGAAAGTCCTATTTTTATTGGGCTTTCTCTTTGTTCAGGTGATACCAAGACAAGATAATGCAGATCATGAATGTGGTAGTGACCTGCCTGTCTATGGTTTAAGAAACAAAAGAAGGAGACAGAATGCAGCTACTGTAATGTGCTCTGCTCTTTGAGTTCCTGATTCGCTCTATCTAGTGTCTCCTCTCCTCTTCATCCTGATTCTCCAGCCTTTCTGATACTTATCTGTTTTTCAGTTGAACAATCTCTTGTTAGAAATTTCATTAACACTCTTGCTTCTGATATTTTCTGGTTTCATCAGGTAGCTGCAAGTGATCCTGACAATATGAAGGAGACTGACACGTGGCAAATTGTTCCACATTCTTCTCATAAAGGGAAGATTCAGGAGAAAGAGAGTGAAGATTGCAATCTCCCATTAGTAACTGTCCAGCAATATGCTTCTCGAAATGAAATGCTGATGTCACTTACCATGGCTTGGTCGCCTATTCTTGGGACATCTGAGAATGGCATTGCCGTTTGCCATAACTCTTCCAGTAGCTGCTCCATTCTTGCTGTTGGAGGAAAGTGTGGTAGAATTTCGTTCTGGAGAATTCAAGCACCTGAATGCTATTCTATCAACAACACTAGGTACCCCATTAAGGTGTTACTTGTTGGCCTTCTGAAGGCGCATGATACTTGGATCACAGCCATTAATTGGGCACCGTGTGGCTCTAATGTTTCAAAACCTCAGCTTCTATTGGCTACTGGGAGTTCTGATGGTAGGTGAGTAACTGTACCAATCAACTATAACGAATGTCCTGTAAAATCTATAGCATGTCAAAACTAAATGGACAGCCGTTCAATTTCCTTTTGCAACAAAATTATCTAATAGCATGCCTTTTCTCTAAAATTTATACAATTCCAATTATAAAGAAAAAATTATTTCTATTTTATTTCATGAAAAGTAGTCCAAGAATTTTTGAACAATGCAGTTAGAAGATATGTATTCATACTAAAATAAATTTAACGTGTTTTGCAATTTTTTAGCATTTGATTATCATTAAATTCTTAATTTTGTTTTTTCGTTGATGCTAAAGTAAAAAGTAATTTAGGCTTAGTCTTGTTTTTTGAATTTTTTATGGGACAAAAACTAACATCCCTTACTTCACACTATTTCATACTAATTTAATCCAACATTAGATTTATTGTAAATAAAATTATATTTGATTATCTCTCTCACTATTTTGTTTCATAGAGTGAAAATCTGGAAGGTGAATGGTGATGAACTGCTGAAGTCTTCAGAAGTTAATGATGATTCATTTGCTTTGTGGAATGAGGTCAGAAATTCATCTCAACATCTAGGTTACTTGTCCTTTGCAATTGATAGTCCAAGAATCTTGATCAAATCCGTATCTTAAAATTGGTGATCGTTCATGTACTCAGGTTATGACTGTTGATCCTGCAATAATCTCCGTTCTTTCACTTACTGTACCCTCACAATCTCCGTCGAGGTTGCTCTTGGCTATTGGCAAAGCTTCTGGATCATTTGAGGTGTGGGACCTTGACAGTTCCACCAACAGATTTGGAAAAGTTGGCTGTTATAATGCACATGACCGCATTGTAAGCTCTCAATACTGTTACCTTGTATTTTTGCAGTTTGATTATTAATTTTACTTTAACAATAAACCTCAGGTTACTGGTTTAGCTTGGGCATTTGAAGGAAGATGTTTGTATAGCTGCAGCCAGGTACAAAGTTTATTGATGACTGTATCTCTAAGTTTCTTTACATGTGCCTTTTTGGTTACCTGGAATATTTTAATTTGATCAGAATTGAATTGATTTTCTTGAGTCTGTTCTTCATGATTCAACTTAGCACACAACTTTTTCATTGAGTGGGGTATTATGGTTTCTGTTCGGACCACTCTCTTTTGAGTGAGTTCGTTGCTTAAATTCCAATTGGTTTTTCTTAGTAGAGACAAAGGGCCATTTGTGTATCTATTCTTCAAATTTGTAAATTCTGTCCTATGATCATTATACCCATCAGTGCTTTAAGTTAGTGATATATGTGTTGGCTTATATCTCTCACCAGCATTACTCTTAAAAAGTGATAAGCGAGTGCCTTCCAGATATCCCTGAGATTACTAGTCAGGGGTCAAAGGAGTATTAGTTCTATCAGTAGATATTAGAAACCTGGATTCAGCTAGCTCCTCACGCTATTCTATGTTGCTTATGCAATGATGCTTCACTCAAGAGAAGGCCAACATGATTAATGTGGCAAGAAAATCAACATTTCCTTCATGATCTGTTATTGCAGGATAACTCCATGAAGAGCTGGATTCTGGTTGGAAATTCTTTTCGGGAAGTGTCCATTCCTTCTAATAATCCTGGCTTGAAGAGCTCCTCTGATGTAGGACATGAATTTCTTGTCTGGACTCTGTTCTGCTTCACATCTTTTTTTGCCAACTGAGAAAAGAAAATATATGCAGGTTCCTTGTGTGTTCGAGTCTTGCTTTGGTCTGGCAGTCTCCCCTGGAAATTTGGCGATTGCTGTGGTACATTCCATCTCTTTATCTCTCTTATGATAGGAAATTCTGTTAATTTAACCCCATTACATGCTTCCAAGTAAGCTTTATCAATTATATGGCAACTTTGAAACTATGAAGCTTATGCATGCAAGTAAAGCGGTGACAGCAAAAACATAAGACACTAAATAAATGTATAGTTGGTTTTCAACTGTCTTCATTAACAACCAGCGACCGATTGCGGCTCTCTGTAACTTAACTTGTCTTTCTTTTATGTCTCTGACTTTTTTACTTTAGAGCAAGTCTTGTTTCTGAACCTTCCACCCAACCCCAGGTGCTTGCTTACCAAAGAGATAGTAAACTGAATGAGGCAATTAAGATCAATAAATGCCCAGTATTTGGAGAAACGATAAAAAGGGACTGAAACGGTGGTAGTTACTGAACACCAGTTGCCAATGCTGGTAATAGAACACTAATATTGGGTCGCATCGTCTTTCCCCTCTGCTTAGAGAAGATGAGTTAGTTATGGTCGTGCTGGGAGCTGTCAGCATTCAACCTCAAGTCATTTGTTCTTGCATTCTAATTTCTTTGGATACTAAACACTTGACATGATATATGACATAAGATATACATTGGTAGAAAAGCTTTTATCCAATTGGAAATTCATGTCATCCTCAATAAAGATAAAGAAAAAGAAAAATCCCTGGAATCAAGAAGTAAGTGTTTCAATAGTAATTTACATATTTTCCTATGAAGAAATAAGAACTTATTGCCCAAAACAAACGTATGCATGCATTCAGGCACAAACATAGCTGCATATGCAGGGGGTTGGGGAAACCTCCTCCTCATCAGCATTATTGCTTTTTTGTCTCTAGATCTTCAGTCTATTTTATCTTTTCATGTCACGATCGAAATCCTGCATATAGTTATAATCCATAATGTGCTGGTCAGAGCTGCTTATTTTGGTCTAATGCTCTAATCTGCAGTTTATGCTCACGCGCGTTCTATTTGGGCAATAATTTAATATTTCAAACATTCTATGCGTGGAATTTTACATGATATTTTGTAGCATATTCAACTTCTATTTGATCTTTTGATTTCTTGAACTGTCCATCTTATCATCTACTTGGTCATCCTTAGCCTTATGCAGAAGAGATTGCATTATCACTGCCTCATACAAATCCACTCCTAAAAGATCTGTGACTTCTCTCTGCAGGCTCGCAAATTTGATGTTGATCTATTACATCCTATGTACGAGGGGAGGTAAATTTCTTGAACTTTGTCTTCCAGTAGCTCATGCAATAGACACATACACACAGTCTGCATTTGTCAATGTGCGTTTCAAATGCATCTCCCTTCATATTGTTCACTCATAATGTCAAGATAAACCTTTAGGATATTAGTCTGCAAAGAGTAGTTGTTAACCTTCTCCTTGCCGAAAGCGGATAAATTAATTAAACTACAATTTTTAGATGTTAAGGAGTACATCAATATCTGTTTACCTATCTGCAGTAATGTGAAAATGTTGTTGTAAATTTTCCAGAACTCATAGAGCTGCTCTTGAGTTCCTTTGGATTGGAGGGCAGCAACTGGACCTTTCCTCCATCTGTCCAGATATAGATAATAAGTATTTTCCTGGATTCCCGCAGAAAGAGTTGATTTGGTGGGAAAGTAATATCATACAGACTTTGAAACAGTATGAAAATCCCAGTAGGCCTCTGAACATTTGGGATATTGTGGCAGCCCTCCTGGCATTCAAGCAGTCCGCTCCTGAGTATGTAGAGCATGTCCTACTGAAATGGCTGACATCTTATTTTGGGTCCCAGTTTGGCATTTCTATGACATTGTTGTCTGAAGCCGCTAAATTTCTGCGTAAGCTTTCATCCCGTCAGCTGCACCTCATCAACATCATCAGCAGGCGTGTAGTGCTTAAAGAATGTAAAGCAGACAATATAAGTAGCAAACAGCAGGAATTAGAAGGGGTAAGATGCACCAAAGAAGAACAGGTAAATTTATGGATGGAGTTGCTTAGACACAGCGAAAATGAACTCCTGGAAAGACTTGTCGGTATTAGTTTTTCTGCCGTTTTATGTTGTCTATCCGATTCATCAATGGGTTCTTTTAAAGCTGGTTGCTGGAGCCCTGATGGATTGCCACAAATGGAGCAGTGGGTTTCACAAAATGAAGAAAATATAAAGGATCATTCCAGATCTCTCGCAGCAGAAGTCAGAAAAGTTGAGAAGAGGTAAACACTCGCTGGTTCCCTGAGTTGAACTTCGTTTACTTCATAGATTCACTGCCGATGCACTTCTTATTTTGTGTCATTGCAATTTCTTTTCAATGCTTATTAATATAATGCATGTTTTGTGTCAAAGCAAAGCACTGGACAGTTGGCACCAGGTTACTTTTTCTTTCTTTTTTTTTTTTTTTTTTTTTCGTGGAGACCAAGTTAATGCAAAAAATTTATCTGAAAAACGGTTGTCGCACAAAATAAAGTAACGTAGGAAGTTGCACATATTTGTGGTGCATTTGTGATTTAAGGCGGTGTTGTTGAACAAACTCATTGGGAGGAAAATGGTTGACTCGCAAGGATTTGTTTCTGGCTCCACATGAAGTTGAAGAAATAAAGAAGTCAACAACAGAATAACTATGCTCTGTTGTGTAATGTGTTTACTAGTACTTCGACTTCTCCAATTAGTTTATCCTGATCTAAGCCAGTACGCTATTTTCAAAACTTTGTATCATCAGAGTTAGAACTCTCCTTACGCCAGTTACCATATTAATTTATAATTTTGGGCTATAGTCTAAAAGTTTGTTCATTGGAGTTTCATCTTTCCATTTGATTAAAAGGTTTGCATTTATGCTTTTCTTAGCAGGAGATTACAGGACCTTTTCCAGTTTGAAGTGGACGAGCAGTGCAATTTCTGTTCAGCAGTTGTGCCATTTGAATCAACAGATTATGCAATTTGCTCAGGAGTAAACAGTGATAACGGTGTTAGTCAGAGACATAAGTTAGATAGGTGTGCGGTTGCTTTGCAGATTCTTCCTATTAAACCCTCCTGGTACTGTATGTGCTGTCAAAGATGGGCTACAAAGTTGGCACCTAGCATTTTATTCAGAATGCCTGAATATCCTTCAGATTTTATATCCATGCTGAAATCTTGTGCTTACAAAGACTCCTCAATGCCATATTGTCCCTTTTGTGGGGTCCTTTTACAAAGATCTCAACCAGAACATTCTCTCTCACCATCTCCCGCATAAGCCAGGGTTGTCCTCTAAACTATTTATCCTATGGCAGATGAGCATTTTGCTTATCAAACATGTATTGGTTCATGAAAAAGGGGAGGCGAACTATCTATTTTATGCATGAACGGGCAACTCCCTTGTTCAATTCCACCTCGTCCTGAGCATCAGTAAGAATGCATCACATGCAAAAGGTATGAAGACCAGCTTTCTTGTATCAAGGGCTCAAGGCAAAAATGTAAAGTGAAGCCTGTGGTATGTGGATCGGATCTTCAACTTTTGAATATTACTGGAAATGCAAATTCTGGCTTCAATTTTGTATTTTATTGTTATTTTTATATTCAACTTCGTGACAATGGTTGTACGAGATGCAAGTTTTAAACTCATGTTTGTATTTTATAACATTTTCAGATTCAACTTCATAACCGTGATGGTACATTGAGCCACTGTTGTCCCAGCCTAAACTTTCACGTCTCTTCAATCATGCTGCCATGCCACAAAAGGAAACTGGTCTTTGTGGCAATAAAAACATTGGCTGGTTCTATTTATTGAGCAATGTAATTTGTCCACAGGCGGAAATAATACAACTTTAGCCACTGGTGATTGCTAGCAGTCAGGTACGATGAGGCTCTTCAAGATTTATTATAATTATATGTATTTATGTATAACCACTCGGCAATGGAGTTTGAACAAGTGTTCATTCATGAAAATGTTACTATTTAAAATTAGCTTCCTGTTCGATGACTGATTTTCCTTCGTATCCTCGTGCACTAGGACTGATAGAAGTTGGTTCTGACTATGGTCAATTCAATTTTGCGGCTTGAGTAGCCTATCTAGAGCATGGATTATGCTGTCGATATACGTCTCCATAATAGCAATTTTATTACTATTCATTAATCTGCTTTCTTTAGCAGAACATTATACGGTTTGTGCACATTATAGGTTCAAAACAAGACAAAATGACAAGCCGAGGCAAACTTGTCGGAAATGAAATTTGATGAATATCAGTGCAACTTCACTTTTTAGAATGTCAATTGAATTTTGAAGTGCTTGATTGAAAAGGCGAACTTCCAAAGACCCAAGGAAATATTGAACAGAATTCAATCTGTTTCATCTACTTAGTGTAATTAGATTCTCGTACAAATTCCTTGGTTCCTTGGTTAATTGGGTCTCAGTTGGGACAAATGCTTATATACGAGAGGATCATTTACTATGAAGTTTTTATATGCGGGATAGATAAAATTTGGTTCAATCGTGGTTCGACTTTTTTGAGCTGTTTGACAAATAAGTAATTGATATGAACTCTTTCTCAGTCCTAATTTGGGATCATCCAATGGGACTATTTGAATTTATCATTTGTAAGTCTGATAGCACTCAAGGTTTATTCTAAACTCATCACTACATCTCAACCTAAAACAATTAGGGTTGCAGGAGGGTGTCCAAATGTTAGGCCTTCTTGTGCTTAAGTTAGATAAGACGCCAAGAAATAGGACAGCATAAGATGGGAAGGCCATAATATTCAAGGCATAACGACAGCATATGACGGGAAGGCCATAATATTCAAGGCATAGTCTATTAAATACAAACCTGTCTTATTCTGGTTTGGATATTTATGGTGACAAGACTCATGGGTGTCAATGTCAACACTTGCACTCATCCTATTGTGTATGCCCCGTCCGAATGTTAGAAAAGATGTGAATTCTGGAGTGTTTGGCATTATCATGTATTTTAAAGGCAAAAATGTGTCGGGGGGGTTATGGGCTTATTCATGGGCCCAAGTGGCCCAAATGTTAGGTGACCATCATAATGCTGGCTACAATACATGCGTATCAGGTGCATACTCCTTCACAACACGACAGTGCAGTCTGGAGTTGCAAAATCTAAGAGTAATATTAAATATTTATTAAATATTTGTAAATCTAGCTAAATAGCTGCCTAGTTATGACTTTTTAGATGTGGTTATTAGTTCAAATTTTTGAGTTTCTTATTCCATTGGTATCTTGGTAAAATATATCTTTTGAATTAGTTAAAAAAAAATTATGATTATTTCCTATAAATTACTATGTCATCAAAAAAAAAAAAAAAGGATATATAGTATTGCAGAAAACATGCTACTCATGTCATATTCCTGCAGGGCAGTGGAAACATGGAAAAGACAGTTGAAAATAAATTATGTACTCTTGAGTACTTAATTAAACTTTTATTTAGAGATATAATTATTGCTAGAGAAAGCAGCCTTTCTAGTAAAGCTAGCCCGGGCCTGCCCCAAATGATGGTGATTATCCGTTAATTTTCTTTTATTTCATTATTTTCATTGTTAATTTGACATACATAAATGCTAAAGCCATTAGAATCTTGACCAAGAAGATAAAAAAGGAATTGCTGATGGTCATTGATTTTTGCTTTATGTGGTAACAAAAAATGGATTTTAATCATTTTTCATGTAACCTCATTCAATGATATTCTGCTTTTAACTAATTTCCAAGATAATGATAACAATTTACCTGCCGAAATCTACAACTGCATTATGGAAACCAAGGTATGTTCTTTTTTCACAATATCAAAAAACTCAATTTTAAAATGTTTTTTGAGTAGTTTTTAGAGATTGTAAGTGTGAACAATTTTAGCCTAGTCCATGCCACTCTAGATGTTCTATTTCGATTTGTGTTTCATCTCTTATTTTATTATATAAATGTTTGCTAAGTATATGACATTTATAATCTTATATTTTTATAAGGAAAGATTTAATTTATTTGCTATATATTTAAGATATAGAATAAATGATAGAATATTATTTTGGAATAGAAGATCCTCATCAAGTCCATGCTCCCGTTGGCTAAAATGGTATTTTTAACATATTATACATTTTACTAAAATTTGAAAATATATATATATATTTATATATATAATAATTAAGAGTATTTAATGCTTGAAAATCACCAAATAATTTATTATTAGTCAAAGACAAAAGTGTTTGGAATTGCACCTTTTGTTTTTGCTTTCCTTTTTTGTCATTCCTTATTTTGTAAAAAATAGCTTACAGCATTCTGTAAACAGTTTCAAGGTTATTTGTTATATTACCGATTCTTATATGTTATTGATTAATCTTGAAGAATTTACAACATAAACATAGTTCCAAACAATTAAGAAAAAAAGGAAAGGAAAAAAAATTAAAAACTTATAATCAGATGAATACTTCTCACAATATGTTACGAACGCCACTTAGATATATATTTCAATCTTTTCCAATCTAGCGAGCTACTTGTGTGCCGCCCCTAGATTTTGGCCATATCAAATAAATTTAAGGGAGATTTGAGCCACAAATACTTAATTAATTGGATTGACAAATGCCAAACTTTAATTAGTGGATATATAATTCAGTTTCTAAAATAACACTGCTGCCTGCACCCCCCCGCCCCTCCAAAAAAAAAAAAAAGTTCTTGATCCGCATGATTTGTTCCATTTCTGTCCCTTTCATTTGTTGCCTACATATTTTTATTTTTTATTTTTGCCAGGCAGAAAAAGGCATTATTATTGTTATACTGGCAAGCAAATTTAGCATTGGCCACATCTGTTGAAATTAATTTCTCAAACAGCCCCCACAAAAATCTGTGGTCCATCAACGGATGAGATTAAAAGTTGTGAGACAAGTGGGGTCCACTTAAGAAAGTCTTATGGATGATAGCTAATTGGGTTCCATCAAAGTTTAGTGGTCCACTAATTAACTCTTTCATAGTTGGTGGATCCAATTTAATTAATTTAAAGGAGTGTGATGAAGGAAACATAATTAACCATATTTCATGCATGCATATTTCTCTGGGTATATATATATATATATTTTAAAATTTCAAGAATCATATATATGAGAAATAGAAATTCTTAGTTTATCCTTTTTTGTAAATAAAGAGTTGAGGGTGACACAATGAACATAGTAATTCTATTTAAAATATAGTTTGATCAAAGTTTGATCAAAATGATTTGTCTGTTGTTGTTGATACCTATAGGCTGCTGCACATGTAGGTTTGAAATCCATTTTTTTTTTCTTTTTTTCCTCTTTTGGAAAGTTAGAGATCCAATTATTATTACCTTAGTGATCTAACTTCATATCATGTTAATGGCTTTCAAAGTTATAATTTTTACACTATGTTTAGTTTAAAAATTTTGATGAGAAAAAGAAAAGGTTATGAAAAAAATATATATATAAAATTTCGTTCAAGTTTATTTTGTAATTGAAAAAAACAAGGAAATAAACAATGGAAGAAAATTTGTAGTGTATTAGAAGCTTAGATAAGGGCTTCCTTCATTTTCCTTGCTATTTTGAGAGAAAAATGATTTTTTCTCCAACTAAATTACTTTTTCCCTCAATTTTTTTTTCTTAGTATTTTTCTTTCTAACCAAAACTAATAAAAATATCTTCCTTAACATTTCCTTTTTTTTTTCTCACACTGAAATCCTTCAACCAAACACTGTGTTAGGTTTATACATAGGAAAGTTGAACCAATGGAACTTTATGCATCCAAATTTAAAATCTTTGTTGACAATATTTTTCAACCAATAGTTTGTGTAGCTAGTTTGCTAAACCTACATAGAATCATAGATCTTGATCTTCAAATACAAAAAAGGGGGATAATTACGTCAACTCCTTTGTCGGTTATTCTTGTCATAGAAACACCTCAATTGATTTGAGAATTACAACAACATTTTACATTATTTGTTCAACTGATGGAAATATCACTGATCTTCTGGAATATTACAATTAAACATCTTTGAACCTAAAGTCTAATATATTGACTGAACCACTATCATGGCTTAGGAGGTCTACTCATAAAAGTTTACTTGAGATCTATTAAGTTCTTTGTAAATTGAACTAACGACAAATAATATGACTATAATTTTTCAAACTAAGGGAATATTCTAAAATTCGGCCACATCTTCGGGGGTGTTTAGATAATTATCCTAGGAAAAAAGTTAGCAGCCAAAAAGGGATTTGATTTAAAAAATTTATATAAGAAAATAACCAATCAGAACCCATATGGCATTTATTAAGTGAAACGACAAATCTTTTAGGTACCTTTTGCTAGCAAGGCCAAACACAAAATGAAGTAGGATGAACCAAAGTAGGAAAGAAAAAAGGATCTAAAAAAAAAAGGTTCAAAAACAGCTATACGTTTTCTTTGGCTCATATGGAAAGCCACTTTCTCTAATTAGGTATAATCATTCAATTAGCAGCCTTCTTAAACTACCTAATCTCTTATGTCCAACCCTTAATATTGATACATTCATTTAAACAACCCCTCAATCCCCTTTCCAAAAAGGAATACATTAATATTTGTTTGTATACAATGTAAATTGTCATTAGGTGTTAATGAGACCTAGATTAGGTGTTTAAGCTCAAAATTAGTAGTTTCTTATGTGGTACTTTACATTCTCTCAAGTGTAATTCCCCTTTTTTGAAGTTTTTGGTCAGCATGAGCCTTTATACGAGGGCACTTGATGTTAAATTATAAGGATAGTTATTTTAACATGACCCCTAAGCTTTCGCAGCATAATTATCTAAATAATTTTCACATTTGGATAATTACTATACTCCTATTATTAATTCAGTTGACAAAAAATTTAATAGATTATGTGTAATATTATAAATAAATTCCTTGAATAGGGATCTACTTGTAATATGTCAGACAATTTGTTAGATTTTAAGGGTGTGTGATTGTAATATTACACAAGTTCCGTTGATTGTTTATTAGTTGGCCAATAATAAGGGGTATAATAGTAATTATCCAAATTTCAGAAATATTTTAAAACCTCATAGTTGTTGAGGTAACTATCCATCCATATCTTATATTATATGAGTAGATTGTTTTACAGAACTTTTTTTTTTTTTTTTCAAGTATAAAGAATGCGTAGTAGTTTTTCTGTTTCAGAAGGAATGCTCCCTTGTCAAAATAGGCGCCTATGTTTTCAAAAATTTTGACTTAATTATTTTATGGATTTTATGTGCAATTTTTCTAGATGGAAATAATATATTTATGAAATAAATTAATGGAATCATTTATTCTTCAACACTTGCTGGAGGCGTTTACTTCATATTTCATTGAATGATTGAAGAAATTATGTTGTCCTGATTAATGCGACGTTTCCTTGGTGGATGAGAGCCAAAAAGAAATTAGATCTTGTATTTTTTTTTTCATAAAAATGTTAAGTATAATTTTTTCTCATGTCCAAATAATGTAATTTACTTTTTTTCACTTTAATTTTTACCCTTTATATGCTTTTTATTTTTTCTCCCCCTTAAATTCATTGATTCTTCATATCTTTTGAGAAGTAAACGATGATTTTATAAATTAGCAAGAATTATATAAGTTCTTAAAGCTTGAACCATGGCAACACAATCACCTCAATCACCACATCAAATTTTGCAACATCGTGTTAGGTCCGGTTTTATTCCAAGTACTCGATGAGTCGTGGGGTTTATTCTTAATTTAGAATAGATTTTACATTTGTAGAATATCGTAAAAATGTATGGAATATTCTAGAATAGAGATCTAGAAACATCTTGTGTAAATATCTTCAAAGAAAGTTCTGAACACATTATGTAAGCTGTTAGACCGAGTATATTTCCATTGTCCATTTAGGAAAGCAAGAGCATGAATAGAGGAAAGCTTTATTTGTAAATCATCCAACAAGAGTTCAATTAATAAAAATACTTTTGTAGAGTTTCTCTCTCAATACATCCTCTTTCTCAAAAGGTTTAGCCAACTCACTTGAGACACAAACACATCCGACAAGAGGCTGACTTGACTAGTGCCGCGCAAGTAATTGTAAGCAACAAATCTGTAACAATAGGCTTCCATTGTCTCCAGGCCAACCAAAAATTAAATATAACAAACCCACCAAGTCACACATATCTTGCAGCATCCCTAGCAATAATTCCAATCTTTTGTTATGAAAAAAAAAAGCCGTATCAAAATTAATTTTAATCTGACCAGCCATGGGAGGGCACCCAACCATCAAGGCTGAAGAGATGCTAATTGATGGAGGTATAAGAACACAAACAAAAAGAGTTTAGGTAGGAATGAATGATTCCAAACATGTCTAAGGGGAGCATATCTCCTAGTACCAAGGATCATTTGGTTGCGGCAATACTGAGTCGACCCATAGAAGAAAATGTTGAATGTCTCAGCATCAACACAAGAGAAAGTCAAACAAATCTGATGGTTGATCATCGCAATATTATGTTGGGAGGTATCTGTTTGAAGGAAAGAGCTCAAACATGACATGAAAAAAGCACAAGCAGGGCAATCATCACCACACATCGTGCAACTCATCGTCAATCCACAACGCTATCATGACAGGTTATAATTAGTAGGAGAAAACATATATACTAGTCAATCATCTGAATATCAATGTATCACTATTGTCCTTAGAACTATGCTTTTAAGGATGTGGCATCTTACACCCAAAGTGTGATAAATTGCCCATTTGGTTGTATATTCATTTTCATATGCAAAATTTCTTATATTTGAAAAAATAGTTACTGGTTAATGTAAAAATTAAAATGTAGATGGATGATTTATTGAAAAATGAGCATATGATAGGCATGGGGATGAAAAATTATAATTTGTATGCATAAAAGATGTATTTTTAAAAAATATATATATGTATATATATTTGAATTGTTTTCAAATGATATTGGATACTTTATGTGAAATCAAAATTGAACTCGACTAATATAATAACAGAATAGAAAAAAAGATGTAGAAAGAAATAAAACATAAAAATAAATGATACTTTTGAAAAGATAAATAAATAAATAATTTTTAACTTTCAAGTAGTAAAAATTGAAAAAATGGCACGACGGCCGCTAACATTTTGGAAAAGTCACTTTCGGTGCCATCAACATCTATATTATTTGACAAAAAACAAATACTTTCCCTAATCTTACGAAATTAACATAATATTTATGATATTTAGCAATTTTATTCAATTATTCCTCCTTTCCCAAAAAATAAAATAAACAACTCAAAATAAAATTCAAACTCGACCCACATATAAAAATCTATGTTTTGCGGAATTTTGTTCACCAGTCCATACCTTTGGGGGGACATAGATGCGAGAGGTGAGATTAGTACAAGAATCACATGCAAAAAGGAGAGGAAAGCACGAGTTAAACGAGGTATTAAAGTTCGAATTGGCGATCACACGACAACAATTTACGGAAAAAACACGTTTCTTAATAAGGACAAATTTGTTGTTTTCTTTTTAATTGATTCTGACATTATGGCAATACGACGCTGTTGATGTGGATGCGGTTTGCTCCGGTTGCCTGAGTGGCACACAATTCCGTGACTGCTCCTAGTAAAAAAAAAAAAAAAGAAAGAAAGAAAAAATCGATTTTTATGTGCTTGAATACTAATTGTACAATTTTGAATACATTAAGTGAAATAATTTTGATTTACTTTATATTACCATATGAAAAATATGATGGTAAGAAAATATTAGCTTAATAATCAGCAATTAATTAACTAAATCGTAAATAATTCAGCATAGTTTTATATGCATTCTGAATATGATACCATTAAATAAATAAGGTTATTATTTTTACTAATATTTCATGTAGACTATATGCATTTAGATTTAATAATTAGTATAAGCATCTATAATTATAATACACTATAACGTGATATTAGTGAATTATGAGCCATGTAACCCGTCTTACTTTGAATGAAGTAGAAT
>JACFYI010002211.1:643257-653430 GCA_014898755.1 Handroanthus guayacan
GATAAAAACTTGTCAAAAATAGACTTTCGTCTTGTTAATAATATAGATGATAATAGTATAAAAATTAAATAATTGTTTTTTCACCACCTATTTTTAATCTTCTACTAAGTTAAAATTGAATTTAGATTTGCGAAAGTAAAAGCTATTCTTATTCTTTACAAAAAGAAAAAATAATAAGAATAATAAATAAATAAATAACACAAAAATAAAAAATAAAAATAAAAGATCAATATTGTTTTTAGTGAAGGATGAGGTTTCCAAATACCAGAATGCCCTTCCAAAGGAAAAACTGAATCTGTCACTGCAGCGGATAAGGACTGGCCATTTTTGGCATAAAATTCGTACACATAATACAATGGTAAACGTGGCAGCTTCTAGTGACGTTTAACAGCACGCGGGAAATAGTACCATCCACCCACCATAATTCATCTACCTACTCATTCATGTAAAGCCATGCAGATCTTGTGCTAATGCATGCCCCCCGCTGTCCCCACTTAAAATAAAATATATATTTACAAAATACACAAAAACTCAATCCAAAATAATAGCATATGAATAAAGAAAAACTAAATGCTTGTATAATAACATAGTTTTTGGTTTAGAATTAAAAATAAAAATAAAAAAATAAAGTGACTTTTCAATTTTGGATTATTTAAAAATTAAAATATTATTTGTTTATGTTTCAATATGTTTTGGAGAATGAGATTTTGAAAGTGAGTATTAAAAATATGATTGCAGTCATATATATATATATATAGATATATAGATTAGAACAATTTTTATTATAGAATACCGAATCAATTTACTTTTTATCTGACTTGTGGAGATGATTTAGATTTTAATAAGGTATAACTTGATTTCAATAATATATTTTATAAGTAATGATAAGACAATTTATGTAATATATATGCATATAAAATTAATGATCAAATAAAATAACAATTATTCTTAAATGTTGGGACGTTTTAGGGTTTCTACAAAATTACCTCCTTCCAAATGGGGATGGCAATTCGAACCTTAAAACTCCGTCCTGTAGTGGAATAGGGTGGGTTCACGATTGTTCTTACTACAAGAGTGGGGTGGGGTGAGTTTTACGAGGTCGGCTTTAGGATAAACTCGCCCCACCTCGTCCAAATATATATGTTATATATTGTAAAACATATAATATAAATATATTATATTTGATCAATTTTTATGTGTATTTTATTCTGAAAGAAGCATTTTTGAAAAAAATAATTTTATACGATTTTGTATTTATATTATAATATATTAATATGTCATTACTTATATTGTGTTGTATTTAATTAAAAAAAAAAATATGTGCGAGTAGGGTGCAAGTTCTATTATTACAGGACAAGAAGGGTGCATTCTGAACCCTAAAACCTGTATGAGCCAGTAAGAACAGGTTTTCAAACTTAAAAAACACTTTAGCACGAGTTCGAGTAGTGGTAAAACCCGTCTCATTGCCAATCCTACCTCTAAGTATTTGCAAATGGTTTAATCAAGAGAAGACGCTTCTAGAGAAATATACAAACAAAGCCTGAAGCTACAGTAAATTTCTATGTTATTGTTACCTAAGATAACAATCATAATTAATGTTTGGTCAAAATTGAGCAATTGTTTAAAATGATACCTTTCCTAAATATAATTGCATAGATATTATTCAAACAAAAATATTGTATTAATGGCGGCAAACAAATAAAAATATTTTTTCAATTAAATATTTCACATTATTAAAAATAAGTATTTGGTCAAAAGTCAAAACTGTGTAGTTGCTTTTAGTTGATTCTGTCACAACTCCTGTCTTGTCAAAAAATCAAAAGTTTTTTTATGAGTATTTATGGAATGTATTGTGTAAGTCAATAATTTCAAACTTCAAATTCAAAATCGTAAAATGTGGCAATTAACTAGGGATATAACTTAAATTGGTTAAAGAAATTTAATTATTGTATTTTATGTGCCCCAATCTAATAACATATTTTTTTTTCAAATTAAAAAATCAAAATTAATAAAGAGTGACTTAAGTAAATTTATGAATTGTACAGTTATATACAATGACAGTAAAATACATACTTATGATTCATCTTCAAATTTACCACCATTGTTATTTAAAATTAGCAAGTTAATAGTATACTTAATATTTTTTTTAAAATTCATTGTCGTTACGATAATTTACTTTATTTGTTTAGTCTAACTTAATAGCACCGACTTTTTAATACCACTTTATGAAATGGATACAATTAAATACTGTAACGAATCATTTTTAACTTCTGTACAAATTTACTTGAAACTAATCTATCGCATTTTGAATTTGTTATCTAAATAATTTTCCCAAATCATGGATTTGATGGGACCATTTTATTTCATATTCTTCATATGAAGAATCTGTCTCATATCCATTTTTTTTCATAATGATTTTCATATGAATATATCGAATTTTTGTGTATAATTTATTCGTGCTAGAATGGCAACAAAAAATTAAAAGAAAATAAATATTTTACCAATAACTAAATAACATATACATCTACATTTCATTAAAATTTTGAAGGCTGGCTTCACTATTTCATTAAGAACATCAATCCATATTTCTCATACCAAATTTTATGATTACCTAAACTTAAATACAATCACAATTTTCTATTCTAACTAACAAATAAAAATCTGGTACTATTGAACATAAATAAATATTTTAAATTTTATCTAATTAGAAAATTTAAGCACACGCATCGAGTGTGCCACAGTGACTAGTTATTATAAAAGTTTTATGTTAATGATTTACATACCAAACATGACATGATTAGCATGCAACATTAAGCATACATAACTGCCATCAAATCTCAATGAGAAGATCCCCATGAGTCATGATGTAGACATGATTGCTCATTATTATTTGTCATAGAATTAGAAAAATAGATATTAAAAAAAGAATAATTTTCTCAATACGACTGAAACTTAATCTAATTATAGAAACATCCTTTATATTTTAAAAATTTTAAAAACATCCTTATTATTAGTTAAATTTGCAAAAATTTACCTGTAATGTTACTCATATATACTCTTAGAGATGGCAATTAAAATACCCGTGAATAATCTAAGAATGGATAATAATGGTTTTTAAATTTACCCAATAGTAAAATTACCTATATTTTATTAGGCAAGTGAAAATGGACCCATTACCAATGAGTAGTCGTAATAAATTTATATCTTTTTTATATATTTAAAATTAAATTAATATGCATTGCTTAATTTGCATAGTACCTTTTCAATATTAATTAAGGAAATAAAATACTGGAGATTAAAAATTTCAAATATTATATCGACTAATATTCCATTAATATATGATAAAAGAACGAAGAGAGCTAAAATACAAGAGTAATATTTAAAATAAAAATAAATTTATTTATATATGTTTATCCATGGGCTAGCAATAGGTACTTGTAGATTGGATAAAAAAAGTGATAGGTAATTAGAAGTGAGTAAAATAATTTGCATTTTACTGATCACAAGATATAAGACTCATTATTCACATTTTTCTAAGTATCCACAAGTATAGATAATTTCTTGTTAGGTTATGTTCCATCAATGTGGTTATAATTTCTAAAATCTTGTGATGTCATTTTGCAATTAGGTCATATACTAAAAGGATGTTGAGGTAATTATTTAATTAAAAATTCATGTATATTTTAAAAATTAAAAAAAAAAAAAAGAAAACTCTAAATTCTAATGTCACCTAGTAGGTAGGGCCCCTCCATCCTCACCGGTTCTTCCATCATTATATTTTTTGGGGCGTTGCGATCAAAGTCCAACAAGCAAAAACAATAAAGTAAAATATAAAATAATAAATAAATTAGAATGAAATAAAAATAAAATATAAAAAATTAGAAAGCTAAAACGGACGATCCGAAGAAAAGAGAGGAACCCCTGCCCATTTCTCTGTATTTCTCTCTCTAAAAAACCCTCTCGTATTTCTCTCTCTACGTTCCTTCTCTTTGCAGACTCAGTAAAATATTCTTGCAAGCAGTATAAAATAAGTGAAAAAAGAAAAGAAAGAAAAAGTTGTGCTCTGTTTTTGCCTCCCTTTTTCTTTTTCTTAATTCTTTCTTTGACATCTTGGCTGTCGATCTTTCTGTTTATTTGCTCAATGGACACAATTTAGAACGCAACCTATCAGGTAAAAGGTTTTGATTTTTTGCTTTTTAATCTGTAACTTGGTAAAAATGGGAATTCCAAGCTTTGATCCGTTCAAATGAAGAATTAGATTATGGGTTTTCTGCTTTTTGTTGTTTTGTGACAGACCCGTGTAGAAAATAAAAGGAATTAAGAAAAATAAGTGAAGAAACGAGAGTGTAGTGGAGGTTTTTGATCATGGCGGTGGTGGAAAATGCTGTGGGTGACGCGATGGCGTCATCGAATCGGGGTACTCCACAGACCGATGTCGCCGCGGATCACCATCACCACCAGCAGTCGACAAAAGCCGCCGCTGGTAACAACCAAAAGTCAACTATGCCCGCCGATCAGAATTTTCAGCTGTCGCAGCAGCAAATATCCAACGGCCATCATCAGCTGCAGCAGAACTCCATTACCGGAAATGGAGTCCATGTAGAGAAGAAAATTGATGGGGATGATGATGGTGGAAAGGGGTTTAAGAAGGAAATGAGAAATTCAGAGGAAGCCTCCTCAAATTTGAACCCTAGGGCGAAGGAATTTGTACCGCCATCGTTCGCTTCCTTTGGTGGCGGCGCTCAGCACAGGTTCTTGCTGGCGTCCCCACATGCTGCTGCGGCGGCGGTTGCAGCGGCAGGCCATTTTGGGTATAATGCTAATGGTTTTGTAATGCAGCAGCATGTTAACGCAGGAGTTCCAAGTGGGAATTCTTTTCGAAGGGTTGGTTTTCTATGTCACAATTCTTTAAGCAAAATAATTTTCTACATTAGATTCTACTTAAAGAGTCCTGTTTCCTGTTTTCTTTTCTTGTTTTGTTCTTTTTGATTTTCCCAGTTTTGGTGTTTGTGATTAAATGCTTGTGTTTATACGCATTTTGTTTAGTTGGTAAAGAAAATATGGGACTGCAAAGGATGAAAATAACTGAATTAAATGAAGTATGGTAAGGTTTATTTGGTGCAATTTGAATTTTGTGAAATCAAATTTGGTCTTATAGTTACTTTGAATCATCATTTTTCATTACGTATTTTCTTTATCCATTCCATTTTCTGCAATAGGGTTTTGGGAGTTATTTTGATGGTTATGTAATGTGCAGAAGAAAAATGGCTATAGTAATGGAAAGCGGAGGACGAATAGCCGAACAAGCATGGCTCAAAGGGAAGAGGTGATTAGGAGGACAGTATATGTCTCTGATATTGATCATCAGGTAAACAGGATTTAATTTCAAGGATATTGTTTTGCTCATTCTTAAATTTTTAAAAATGGTGACCATATATTAAATTTGGCTTTTCTTGTACTGAATGTAGGTTACCGAAGAGCAACTTGCAGCACTTTTCAGTAGTTGTGGACAGGTAAATATGTGGTAGTGTTAAATCTCAATCATAATCGCTGTTCACAACTAAAGAATGAAGGTCTAAGTTTTATTTCCATGATGTTCATAATGAAGGTTGTTGATTGCCGCGTTTGTGGTGATCCCAATTCTGTACTTCGTTTTGCTTTCGTTGAATTCACTGATGAGGGTATGTCATGACCAGATCATTTGGTTGTTCATTTTTTGACAAATCCTGATTTGTATCACATCATGTTGTCTCTCAATTGACCTCGCAGAAGGGGCAAGGAACGCTTTGAGTGTGGCGGGAACTATGCTTGGGTATTATCCCGTGAGAGTTCTCCCTTCTAAAACTGCAATTGCACCTGTTAATCCAACGTTCTTGCCAAGGGTAAGAAATTAGCCATCTTTTCTATTTACTTGCAACATGTGTTCAAACATGATTTCTTTTGAGTATGCAGCTCTAATTTATTGCCGTTCTGTGACACTAGTCCGAGGATGAAAGGGATATGTGTGCGAGAACTATTTATTGTACAAACATTGACAAAAAGGTAGCTCTGAGATTCACAGTTCTTTGACAGATTGCTAACGAGTATTTTTTAGACCATTTGCATAATTTGTTTGTTTAATGCAGGTCACTCAAGCAGAGGTCAAGCTCTTCTTTGAGACTATCTGTGGAGAGGTTTGTAGCGGCTCATATGATAACTCTGAATAACTCATTTCTTGAATTCTTGGTCACGTCATGGAATGCATCTGTTGACTCAGGTTCATCGTTTGAGGTTGCTTGGTGATTATCATCATTCAACACGTATAGCTTTTGTGGAGTTTGTAATGGTAAGACCCACAGGCTTCTCATCCATCCCTTTGAAATTATTCTGTTTCCCATAACACCTTTGAGCTTCGTCAAACAACTTTTGATCCATGGAAGCTTATTGATTTCTTGCGTTATACATGCTTGGTGTAGCTTATAATGCATTTATGAACTGGGATAGGGCCTGATCTGTTGCCTCATATAGATTATTGGATAAGGAAGCTGTATTTCCTTATAATATTTCTCCACACTTGATGGGAAGATAATCCCATGTTAGGCAAAACTTTTACTGAATCAATGCAAAAGCATTTATTATATTTTTGCTCCGTGCTGGTGCTAACTTTCGAAACTTTTATGCAGAGGCCTTCATTTCAGGAATATGCAGTGTGGTTGTAACCTATTTTATGTGCACTATGTCAGTCGTTGCCCTTTTCCCTTCGTACTCGACCTTTTTAATTTTTGTGGAGGCCAAACTTTTCTTTTCAAGCAGCAACATGACTTTATGTTGGATGATTCAGACATAACAGTTTTGTATATATATAGCAATAAAAGAATGCACAAAACGTGCACTATGATATGGAATACTATATGGTGACACATCAATGCATAACCCAAAGATTCAATTTTATAAAATGACAGTGTGCTATGACTGGAAGCCAAATGAAACAAGCCTACAACCTGCTTGGTTACCATATTAAATTTTAGATATATTTAAGAAAAGTGAAGAGAGGAGGAGAAAACAAAAAAACTACGTAGTTCAGCCACTCAGCCTGCATCTACATAGAACTGCCAAAGGCTAAAGTATATTTATTTAGATTAAACATGTGGCAAAAAATGGAAAGGCAAAAAATGGAAAAAAATTGAGATATTTCCTCTGTGTCGAAGAAAGACATCTTCAGTGACAAAGCTTGGAACTAGACTTCACGTAGACAGTAATTTGCCCATGAAAGAATATGTACTTCTGAAGTAAGAAATATATACCTTAATATATATTGCTACATTTTGCTTTCAACTCTTAACTGCCTCCAATTTTGAGAAAGATTCTGACAAATTATCTGCATGGAGAATGTAATAGCACATCTATCTGTTGCCGTTTCCCCGTATTTAGTTTCCATTGGATTTATTTTGAAAGGATTATTTGGGGGTTATGGTTCACTAGCATGTCTTACCTTTGATGGAAAGAAGAACAAAACTGTTTGACATACATTGATGAGGCCGCTTTGACCTGCTCTGCCTGAGCCTTTTAGCTGTGTTCTTTATAGAAAGTGAAACTTTCCGTTTTGCGTACATAATACAGATAAAACGCCACTTTTGAGTTCAGAAATAAGCTCATCTCGCAATGATCACTCTTTAGTAGTTAGTCTTCCGTTTATTGCCTTGCAGCTATGATTGTAAATTATGCACATCTTGTAGACTTTAAATTTCAAGAAACCACTTTATATTCCCTCAGTTATTTTATTTGCTACTCTGGTTTTATCTTAGCACCACCTTCCTGTTACTTCTTTCTATGAGATTAACAGCATTTACCCTTTTCACTTCATGTAGGTACACGATATTTTTTAGACGTCTTTTATTTCTAGTTTTAATTGCATAAGAATATGATCCATGAAAGTCCTTCAACAGGTCGACATTGACAGGTTTTGAGACCATAATCATCAGATCTCATCATTTTCATTTTGGATCTGCAAACTTATTCAAAATCTGCACTGTTGTATAATAGAATGGTGCTATTAATTTCTACATTCTGGCAAATTAGGACACCCGCAGCCTTTTATGTCTTTTATGATAAGACGCCTTTTCCCCTTGTTGGTACCACTCATTTCTTTGTTTTATTCATTTCAAATTTAAATGAGTTGGGTCAATCGTTCCCTATTTTTTCTTGTTCTTTTAGTTTTGTCTACTATTTATGAGGACGTTGCCATTTCTTCTGCATTTTTAATGATTGAGAAACTCTTCTCGGGCGCATTGGTTTCTTTGTTACGTGCAAACCTGCAACTCAATGAAAATAATTTCCCGTTTGACAGGCTGAGAGTGCTATAGCGGCGCTGAACTGCAGTGGTGCAGTCTTAGGAACCCTGCCTATAAGGTTCAGTTTCCTTCGTTATCCTTTCATTTGTTTCTATTGGTTTAGGGATAATTGCCTCTACCACCCCTTGAGGTTTGGCCTAATAATAACAATAATAACACTCACTGTGGTTTTGGGAAATTACAATAACAACTCAACGTTAGTTCAACTCGTAGAAAACTTATCAGAGTATAGTTGTGGTATGGGAACATGCGTTAACACCCCCTAGTGTAGGGGGTATCATTGTATTTCCCAAAACCACAAAGGGTGTTATTGTAATTTTTCAGACCACAGCTGTTATATTTTCCATCAGCTAAATGGACGACGGAGAATTTACTCAAAGGGTGTTGAGGTAATTATCTTATAAGTTTATTTTCTTGTAAATGCTTAATCCAATCCCCTTTGCAGGGTAAGCCCATCAAAGACTCCAGTGCGACCCCGTGCACCCCGCCAATCTATGCACTAAAACCTCTCGGTGCATCTCTCAAGCTGATCTTCTGATGAACCTCTCTCTCCCTCTCTCTCTCTCTCTATATATATATATATATACATACATAGAAACTTGTCTATGCTTTTTAGTTTTATCGTCTCTGTCTTGTCTCTGCTGGTCTTTTCACCTGCATCAAATGTTAACGGTTGCCTGCTAAACTTGTAGAGTATGAACATTTTCTTTCGAGGCTTAATTATGCTGCACATTATGTCGAGTTTAGTAGGCAGTGCCTCTAAAGTATCGGTGCTGTTTTGTGCTTCTGACTTGAAAGTCGAAGGGAAACTCTTTTCACAAATTATTCGTCTTCTGATCAATTATGGTGGATTTGAAGTCTTCCAATTTTCCTATCTTTAATCCGACACATGGTTTTATTTTATTTTACTCGATGTGTTACTTATTTAGAAAAACATCTGTTTGTATGAAAACTATATATGTTACAAATATGACCAATGGCTGTAATTTTTTGGCTCTGGAGGACACATTATATGTTTGTGATAATCTTGGTTTGTTTGTGATTTCTGGAGAAAATAGAATGAAGCAAAACTAGGGCTCTATTTATTGAGAAATGGTGAATGAAAATTCATGTTATTAGATCAGCATCTGTGATTTTGTTCTTTTATTTATTTATCTGGTTGTGAAACCTTGGATTAAGAAATTTTAAGACAACTGAGTCCAGAGTTTTAAGTAATGTGTACTGTCCCTCTTACATATATATATATATATATATATGTTTTCTTCCCATTTTCCACCAGTTCATAACAATAAGAATGCTCTAATAATGCGTCTATATGCAATTCACATGAGCCAAGTATTGGACCATACGATAGGGATGCAAACAAATTGAGTTGGCTTTGCTAGCCTCACAAGCCAATTCCGAAAGTGTACAATCTCAAGGATGGTGTGATATTTAGTGTTAAAGGCAGAAAAATATTTATGTAGGATGATCGAGAAATTTTGTGAAATAATTTAGCTTTAAGGATTCGAGCTCGTGGCTGGGACAAGTACTTGAGCCAAACAAATCGAGCTAAGTTGAGCTCCAACAAGGGCTCGAACTCGATTCAGTCATTTTAAGCTTGAACTTTAACCTGAAAAAATATTAGAAGTTCGACTCATCTCTTTTTTTATATGCATGCTTCCGCTACTTATGCAAGGAGATAGCAACGGTTGTGGGACTATATATTTGTTTGTCTTGCCTTAATGGTTCTAGAATAGTTGTGTAATTTAGCTATTTCAAAAATTTTGAGTTGATAATATTTTGATGAGAGTTTTCTTTTGGAAGAGAATATTTTATAATTTTGAGTGCATATTGATTACAA
>JACFYI010002211.1:653661-664970 GCA_014898755.1 Handroanthus guayacan
AGAGAGAATGTTAGTAAAGGAAAATAGTAGAATTCCAACTCCTTTTGTGACTTTTGCAAACTCAAGAAAGTAGAAAATTCTAATTAAATGATCACAAAGTGGAAGATTTGTGGAAAGACCAAATCTTTGTCTCTTCACAAGTCATAATTATTGTGTTGCTTTTGTTCTTATTTTGATAATGACAACCTTCCTTAGTGGATGACCCCAACAAACTCCCTAGTAACACCTAATACCAAACAATTAATGGACAAATTTGTATCTTACCACTATAATTAATTTTCTTGGTTAAGACAAACAAAAAAATACCAAGATTTTGGTACCATAAAAGATAAGACATATATATGGCAACTGATCCCTTATTCCTACCTTAACCTGAACCACATCATTGTCATTCAACCTCTTCATAAAACTATCCTACCAAAAGGTAAGTGCACCATTAAATTCTTTATGATTAATCCATCCATTAGTAGTATAACAAGTAGTTACTTATAAAAATAAAATAAGAAAAAAAGTTGAATAGGTGTCTTAATTGAGACTTCAAATAATGGATATAAAAATGACTATGCTACATTGTAATATATCATTTACTATAATAAAAGCAGGTTATTGTCACACATCTATTGTAATACATCTAATGATGTGTTACTATATTCATTTATAAGGCACAAGGGTTAATTCACAAAGTTGGCGGTAGAAAGAAAAATCTTTATATAGTTGTTCTTTTTAAGAAATTTAAGCATAGAAAAGGTCCATTGCACGATTTTTTAGTGACACAATTAGATATCATCACAAATCAGAGTGTTATAATTGCATAGTTATTACAATGTTTTTTATCGTCACAATAGTTAATTTTTTTATGGTGATCATGCATACATATAAATTTGAGAAATGCTCAATATTATAAATAGCAATAGATCATCTTACTGTCAAGCTTTCAGTATTTCAAGACTTTGTATGTACTTAAATAGGTTGTAAAGTATTCTACAATAAATAATAATATTACAAAATAAACTGCTGATATTTTCACGTATGATCTAACAGCTCACAATTCGCTCAAGTATATACCTGAATGGTAGCATGATACAAACTACAAGAACAAGTGCCAAAATATTAATTTTCCACCATTTTATGAAAATATCTCTCTTTCACCCTATTTTATACACATCCTCAAGGATTCTCTTTTATTTTATTTATTATTATTATTATTATTTTTGGAGATATTTCTATACTATTTATATCTTGCAAAAGGACCAGCCTATACAGCTACTCTGCAGCCATTTCCTATGTATGAACCACTAGTACATAGAGCTTTAGCTACTTGTACGTTAAAGAAATAAAGGGATGACCCATGCCCATGCGCCACAATCCACTAGCCCACCCCCTTTGCATGCGTGTTGACATTTTTATCCAAAATAATTCACCAACTTTTCTTTTTGCAGAGTAGAAATCAACCCTTTTGCTCTATTCTTCATGGCATCCAAAAAACAGTCTACTTTTCTCAACACAAAGATACCTTCACTACTTAACTGACCATCATTGTTCTTAATTATTTGATTACTATATCTATATGCATGTGCGTGTATATATATATATTAAGTTTAATTACCAAAAACTCCCTCAAACTTTGTTCTATTTTAAAAAATCTTAGTCCTCTGAAATTAAATGCCCATCAGATCATTTACCTCCATTTTAAAGATTTCATCGGCCGTTAGTCGTTGACACAGAAATTTTAAGAGACTTTTCTTAGCTACGAGTGTGTATTTGTAAACTCGAAAGATAGAAGAGGGATTTTCTAGAAGAATCTCTATCTTTTAGAATTAAAAATGTGTATACGATTGTTTACCTCCATTTTACACATTTCACCACCTATTAGTCATGGATACAAAAATTTTAAGGTACCTGTCTTAGGTGCGAGGGCATATTTGCAATATCAAAAGATGTAAGGAGTTTTCTATAAATGAGTAAAATCTCAAGGGTATTTCGGTAATTAGACATATATAACATGTAGTCACCTTCCATAGAAGCAATCTCCCATTCCACTCTCTCCTTATTTCTTGCCTCCAAAGTTTTAACATTCCTAGAATTCAATCTTCTCTCCCTACCCTTCCCATAACACAACTTCTGAGCTTTTACCTACAAAGCTTATTTTACAGCTTCTCTGTTTCAGCCTTCTCATAAGCCTCAACTTATTACTTCCAACTTATGGGGAACTTATTTCCTCTTAGTGTACTAAAAAGCCCCTGTATCAAATTATCAATAAGCAAAAGCAGAAAAGTTTTACAAATAGTGAAAATGGATGGCAAGATTATAGAGCTCAAATCACCAATTCTTGTGAAAGAATTGCTGATAAATTTCGAAGGATTCGTTGTTTCGTCATCAAGAGAAGCTCCCAAACAACTTCCTCCAACTTGTAAGCTGCAGCTAGGAAAACTATACTATCTTCTTCCTTCAAAAGCTGATGAGCCAAATAAGCTGGAAGCTGGAGCTTCTACTAGAGATGAAACAGAGCCAAACAGTACTTCTGTCAAGAGAATTAAAGTTGTCATTACAAAAAAGCAGCTTGAAGAGTTGTTAACAAAGAAGACATCAGTAGAAAAGATTATCTTAGGGGTTGATAAGGCGTGTTTGGCTAATTCTGCAGCAAACTGGAAGCCTAGTCTGGGAGCTATTCCTGAAGAAAATGAACTGATAGCTGAGAACTTAGCGGTATGAACAGCTTATGATTCTGATAAAGTGCTTTTTAGGAGAGAGGAATTAAGGTATGATGGTGATGATGACATTACACTGATTTTGAATTTTGTTTGGTTTTGTTTGTTAATTATCTTCCAAAATCATAATCAGTTTAGTGTCATTAGTTATATAGAATGATAAGTTAAATATTTGGAATTTTAGTTCAGTGTACTTTGTTATGTATGGAGAAATCTGATGATATATTCTGTATCTCGCCATCTTTTTTTGTCTTTATTTTTCCTGTAATTCTGCATACAAATTCTTCGAAGTCTTTTGCATTTTTTTGCTAAAATTTTAATTCGGGAAAGCATATTTAAATACTTTAAAAACTTTTATGCCTTAAAAAAATAGTTATGGAGATGTTGCATATAAATTTAAAAATAAAATTTAAGATTTTTGTATAAAAAATATTTCAATTTTATATGGTGGTAGTAATGATAATTTCCAGCTACAAATTGAAGTTGAAGAATGTTAAGACTCCTTATTTTTCCTTAAAAATCCAAACATCCTCTTACTTCTTTTGCAGAGAAAAAGAAAGGAAAACGCAGTTGACGTTTATAATTGTTCTTAAGATTGAATTTTTTATAAAAAAAATTTCCGTTGTATCTTAAAATTGTAAATTTCTTGACATTTATATTTGATTTTATCAGCCATATTAATCCTACAAATTTTGCCAACCATCCATTACTGCAGAAATTCTATCAACCATATCTAAGATCTTGACCCCTAAAGATCATCATCATTTGGGATAATTACGAAAAAAATTAAAAAATTATAATTACACACTTGACATGCAATTTAGCTAATGTTAAATTACACCCCTTACCCCTTTGGCATATAATTACAATAATATCTTTTCATTCAAAGAGTTTACTAGCGACATCTAAGATTTTTAAGAGATGTAATAATAATTATGCAAATAATAATCATCCAAATCTAAATGGGTATCTTGAAAATTATCATTTTTATTATTTGAGAGATTAGATGAATTTCTTGCATATAAATTAGATAATTTTCAGGGGAGCTTTGATAATTATTAACTCTGACTTCTCATTCACCAAAATAAGTAAATGTTTAGGGGTTGAAATTTATTTCTTATCCCAACAAGAACAACCTTAAAAACTCCGAAACCAAATATCATAGTTACGCAAAACTATACAACGCTTTCTTACAAGGTACATCCAAAACAACAAAAAAACATCAAACTCCAAGAACAAAAAACACAATCACTTCAACCACCAATCTCCACATCGATCACTCTCCTCTCAACTTTATTCTTAGGCACATATACATAAAGAACCCCATTCTTCATCTCCGCCTTCACCTTATCCTTCTCGCAATCATCGGGAAGTTGCAACCTCGTATCATACGAACTGTAACTCCTCCTCGACCATGCATCGTCTTTCCCCTGTTCTTTCTTCTGCTCTCCCTTGATCACAAGCATGTTGTCTTCTACAGACACTTTCACATCTTTTTTCGAAAGTCCAGGCATGTCGAATCGCATTCTGATTTCGTTTTCACCTTCCTCGGCGTCCCACGCTGCTCGGGGCTCCCATGTTGATCCCGGGAGTGTCATTGCATCCTCGAACAGTCTGTCCATTGTGTCCAGCATTTGGCGCATTGATCGCATTGGAGATACGGTGTCCAACAAGCCTGAAAATTCATCTATGTGTGTTAGTAATTGTGTCAACTTATACTTTGGCATTGCATCTAAATTTTCAATTTATTAGTTTTGATATATTACTGGTAAAATTAACTTAAAAACACTTTCGCCAATGAAGTACTTTGTGTCTTAATTGTATTTTCCAGAACAAATATGCTGCCGAACACGAGTAACTTAGTAACTTACTACACTTTTCGTTAATTTTTTTTCTTTTCCCGCTCATATTTTCATAAGCTTTCCAATTAGGATAAAAAAAAATAAAAAAATAAAAAATAATAGCAATATAACATGGCAGAACATGTAATAGCACATGTTAATCTTCTAACTACGTATTCACTATAATCCAATTAAGAGTTACCAACAGATTTTCTCATTTAAAATTCGTCTTAAAACTTACCAATTTTCCTGTGTTTATTAATAAAAATGATCTATAAATGTAGTATTAATTTAATCATTTATCTAAATATATATATATATATATTTCATGCGAAAATTCATTCATTTGTTACATATTACTTCTCCAAATTTATATTTCACTTTAATATTCACACATGACACCAACTTCGATTGTATATTTCAATTGAAAATCCATGTGGGATATTCACTTTGTTCAAAGGTGACTTCAAGCTATGCATAGAGTGACTTTATATTAATTTTTGAAAATAATAAGCACAAAGTGATAAATTTGAAGGGCAAATTAACTTCCACGCACAAATATATGTCCCATGTACACAAGAAAAGTAAGATAACAGAACACTAGTGATCACTCATCAGTTATGTACTACTCACCAAAAGGAGAAACGTCCATGGCCAACCTCCGTGGCCGCCGTTCCACGGCAGAGCCCTGGCTTCCGCCGCCTTGACCTCCGCTAACGTGCACGTCCACCGCCGTATCTTTGTTTTCACCGCCGGCCTGAGCTCTAACAAGGGACGACGGCGCCCTTCTTTTGACATTACATACAGAAGGGAAAAACACAAAAGTAGGCCCGAGAGGGACTCTGTTTCTTGTTCCGACAACATTGTTTGTTGCTAAAGGAGCAGACACTAAGGTTCTAGCCGCCATTAAAGTGGAAATTCAAAGGAAAAAAACAGAGTATTGTTCGTGGGAAGAACTTTTGGTGCTGACTTTAGCTCTGATGTATTGGTACAGTTGGAGAGGGAAAATGGGAAATATATATAGGGAATGGAGAAGAGTGTGGAGAAATCGTGAGAGTCTTAGAAAAAAGATAAATTAAGTGTTTGTCGTTATTTGATCTTGATAATTCTCCTGAATTCGCGAATGCTCTTGTTTGTTCTTTTCGAGGGTTGGGCCTCTTATTTTTGGGCTAGTTTGCACTGTGGGTTAATTGGAGTCCAGTATTTGGCCCAAATGATGCATTTGTTGGGCCTTTTATTGTGGGTCAGTTCAATATATTGCCTCATTTGAGTACATTATCTGGCCCAAATAATTGCATGGGTGGGGACTTGGGCCTTTCATTTTTCCTCGTAATCCCTAAATTTAATTTGGTCTTTGACATAGAATCAAATAGAGGGTCGGGGACAGGATCTTCTATCGCAAAAAGTATTTCATCTTCTATTTCATGCCCCTAAATACATGTCACGTGTATTGCATTTATTACTAAATATTTTTATAAGAAAATATTTAATACACGTGGCATGTATTTAGGGGCATGAAATAGGAGATCAAACATCTTTTGGGATAGGAGATCTCGTCCCCGGAGGGTCTAAAGTGCAAATACATGACACAATCAAGGAAGAAAAAAGCTACTAACCGAAAACAATAAACTCCTATATTTTGAATCATTTGCAAAAAATAGTTATCTATATTTTGAAACTATAAATATCAATTGGCGTCTGTTTCCATCTTAGTCATTTCATTAACTATTAGTCACTAATACACAAATAGCTGATGTGAATCCAAAAATAATTTGAAAAATTTTTTCTTAAGAAATTTATTTGATAATACGTTGACACTCATATAAATTGAATTTTTAATATTTAAATTCTTTTATTATTATTTTTTTTTACTAGGAAAAACACAAACCATGCACAAGTTTCGTATCTGTACATATTAATTTCATGCGTATTTGTAATTTATAAAAACTAATGTTAAATGCACACTTGATGCACGTGTATAAAATAATCAAATATAATTTATTATTAAGATATAATCTGCATAGTATGTATTTAGTATTTAGAATATATAATTAATATATTCAATATAATTACGTACAAAATCTAATATAAATAAAAAGTTAGTACGTCATTAATGATTAATAAGAGTAAGCTAAGATTATGAATATTTTAGAAATCACGCTTTACTGAAAAATAAAAAATTTCTTGAAATGAGATAAAACACCATGGGATTTTTATAATCTCCTCCAAGCAAAGAATGCAACATATTTTGAGCAAGCCCTCCATCTTTCTTCAACATAACAAAAGAAATAGTATTCTTCTTCATCGCTGCAAATGCAGATCCCTAAAAAGAACAACAGTGTTTCCAGTGGCAAAATCGTCAAACCAGCATGTGAAGCCACCGCCACAATTTCTTAAAGAAATACCAAAAAAGGAAAAAGGAAAAAAAACATAAAAAGAAACAGAAGTTACCATTCCCATATTTTTATTTTTCCCTTCTTTCCGCAGCTTTCAGCAGTCTCGATAAAAAACATATTCTCCTTCATGCTTGCCTCCACTTCTTTCTGACACATAATATATATATATATATATGTTAATTTTTTGTTCTTTATTACCTTTATACAATTGTATAAAAGGCACAATAATCAGCAAAATGCTGAAATATTCTCATGCAACTACTGTTTCAATTACTGAGCTTATCAGTACTCTGTTGGATCCTGTTCCCCTTCTATTTTTATAGTATAAAAAATCACTACTCAAGCATTGAGGACATCCCAGAAGAGTAAAAGTAAGTAAAATAGCCAAAAAGAAAGTTAAAAAAAAAAAAGAAATCTTGAGATGGGGAAGAACAATGGAAATTCTTGGCTAAATGCAGTGAAGAAAGCGTTTAGATCTCCTGTTAATGATGATGAAAAGAGGAGCAGCCAAAGGAGAGAAGAAAATTACCAAGAAGAAGAAGAGAAGGTATTATTTCTTTTTTACTATTTTTCAGATAATTACCTCCACGTCCCATATTCTTTGACTGATTACAGAAATATTTCATGATTTTGAAAAATTACTAGTAGACCCGTTGCGTTTGTAATGTCTTAGTGAATATATTATATTTTCAAGTTTTGCATGATTACTGAACATCTCGTACATCTCATACAGTTGCATGGGTAATATTTCAAGTAAACTTTATACTAGCTAGTAATATCTGACTTAATATGTTGGTATTTTCGCGGGATGTGCATAAATTCAATTAAATTTTTTTGTCTCTTGCTAACCATTCACGTAATTTTCCACAACAGTTGTTTCTGTAATTAGGCTAAACCTTAACATTCTTTGAGATATATATATATATATTTATGAATAAATTATGTTATTATTGTAGAAGAGGGGAAAGAGGAGATGGATCTTTCGTAAGAACGTCCCTATGGAAACAACAATACAACACAATGTAGCAAAAAGTGCAAAATCCTCTGCAGTTACCATTTCTACAGTTACAAGTGTAGAAGATAATTTGGTGGCGAAACAGCTAAAAGTGGGGAACTCTCTGTCTGAGCAAAAGCGTGCTATTGCAATGGCTACTGTTGCTGCGGAGGCTGCAATTGCAACTGCAGAGGCTGCAGTAGAGATTATTAGGCTCACTAGACCTTCCCTATTAGTCAAAGAACACAAGGCTGCTGTTGTTATTCAGACCATCTTTAGAGGATACTTGGTAATGTGACATCTCATGGTTCCATTTTTCTTGGATCTTGCTGTTGTTTAGTAATTCTTGCATTTTAATCCTATTTCTGTGTGTATTGGACCATTTTGTAGTTTAAGTTTCCTTAAATGTGAGAATGTACAGTTTTGTGGATGTTGGTTAATGTTATATATGATTTGACTTCGGAACTTATTATTCGAGGTAGATCTGAAGGTCGGGTTGGATTGTCTACGAGTGAATTAAGACTTGAAATTAAGAAAAGTCGTTAGGGTTATAGGGTTGGCAATGAAAATCCTACTTCGGTCAAGTTGTTGGTTGATTAGATCTTAGGGAAGAGAAAGTATCAGATAGTTTAAATGACTCATGTGATTATGTTTTGACTCTTTTTAGTATAGATATGTGTATAAAGCAAGTATGTTGACATGGCATAATATGAGTTGCCGAACTCTTCCCAAATATACAATTAAGTTGTAATGGAGCTGCACCGATTGGTTTAGATCAAATTGACCCGACTTGCTCTAACTTTAAACAAGACAACTTTGAAGAACTAAGGAATTATTGAAATCGTGTTATGACTTTTTGAGTTCTCTTGGCTGTTTCCAATTTTTTATAGGCAAGAAGAGCTCTCTTGGCATTGAAAGGTGTAGTGCAGCTACAAGCCCTAATAAGAGGACACAATGTCCGGAAGAGAGCAAAGATGACTCTCCAATGTATTCAATCTCTAGTTCGAGTTCAAGCTCAAGTTTGCGATCAGCGTAGAAGGCTATCTTGTGAAGCAACAAGCTTTAGCTCCATGTTTAATGAAACCAATAGTAGCAGAAATTCTATCGTGAGTACTATCCAGAACTTTTTGCTTCACATCGTGTTCCAACTATACTTATTTGAAACAGCTTATAAGCTCTGTCTTATAATAGAATATTTTTGAAACTTATGAAATGTTAAATCTTATTAAGATTTAAGATATAGAGATTATAGAATGTGAAAAATGATTTTTTGTAATTAAAACTTAGGATTTCGAAAATAATTTAGAAACTACATACTTTTTTGAAAGCCCATAAACTCCTTATTTATTTTTAAAACAAACTGGAAAAATTGCATTTTATCACTCATGAAGAAGGAAATAAACAGAAAACTTCCTGTGAAAAAATAATAAGCACTAAGCCCCCTTATATTTTTGAAAATAAGCTCACTATCTCTTGCAGAGGAGGTAAAAATATATCCTTTTTTTTTCTTTTAACACATATTAGCGCGGCTCTTATTGTTTTTCAGAGGAGTTTCCTATCCATTTCATTTTTTGCAAGAGAGCAAAATACAATATCTTATTACATTTTATAAGTTTTCCAACATCTTATAAGCTCAATCAAAGACCCTCTCTAGCTACTTCAAATTCTTGAAAATATTGATGTTGCAGTCTGGGAGTGGGACCATCACGTCAAATAATCTAGAGGCTCATGCACATGCACTTGAGGAGATCAAAGCTCTAATACAAAAGGCCAAAGAATGCTCTCTCAAACGTAGAAAGACACTTGCTCATGCCTTATCTCTGCAGGTTTGTTGATTCTCTCACATTATAAACTTATAGTGACCAAAATATTATACAATAATGAAAAAAAAAAATATATTATACGATAACGTGAAAACTATCATTAATAATATCTATTAGGCGACAATAGTTCCAATAATTTATTTCATTTTATTATTAATGACTTTTTTATAATATATATTATTTATTGTAAAAATATCACTTAAAAATAACAAAAGATATTATTTTAAATGGTTGCCATTAATAACTAGTGATATTGGTATAATGACGATCTGCTGTCGATAAAGGTTTTATCGTCACTAGGTTATTACTATTCATATGTCATTATTGGCAACAATAATAATACAATGAAGTAGTAAAAATATTCATTTAGTCAAAATATAGCCTATGTTGACAAAAATTAGTATTGAAAATTATCATATTGAGATAGTGCCAGACTTGTTGCTAGCAACAAAAATTATTGTGCAAGACTTTCGTTGTTACTACACTATCACTAATGCATATGTCGGTTAAGTATCAATAATAATGACATAAATATAACTTTTGTCACTCTAGGTATATTATAATCATTATTTAGACAAATCTAAGTATATTATAATCATTATTTAGACAAAATAATTTTTTTCTCTGACAATTTCATGGTATCCCTTTAATATATTACCTGATCAACTTAGTTCCTTGTTTTACAGACATGGACATTAGATGATGATGATCAATTTTCAGACAAAAACTACGAAGATCTCGAAGAACAAGAGCAAAGTTATTCATGCAAGAAAATATCCCACCCATGTATCAGGAAAGACCAAACCTTATGCAACCAAAAGGACCCAATAAGGACTCTTGAAATCGACACCTCCAGACCATACTCATTCACATCACTAAATTCCCACAATTCCCATTTTACCCCTTCTACTCCTCTCCATAGAAAACACGACAATCTTTCTATTAACTCACCCAAAACTCCATCCTCAATCAAGATAAAGTCGCATTTAGAAAGTCCGCGATGTCAAAACTACTCACACAGAACGAGTATGAGTGACAACTCTTGTCCCTTGCCTAGACCGAATTATATGGCGGCGACTGCATCAGCTATGGCTCGGGTTCGGTCCCATAGCACGCCGAGGCAGAGAGGTTCGAGTCCAAGCCGGGAGCAAATTGGTTCGGCGAAGAAACGGCTATCCTTTCCCGTGCCTGATGGTTATAATGGAGATGATAAAGTGATTAATGTTCACAGATATAACGGGATTTGTGAGGGGCAATTTGGGAAAGAGAGGAGGTCAAATGTGCCGTATTGTTACACGGACTGAGGTTAATTTTGGGAACGTGCAAGATCATGATTATTGATGAATGAGGTACCGGTAGAATGTATGTAGTTTTGTTGTTAATAAGGTCGATGAACATTGTTGTTTTATATGCCCATTGTTTATCATTCATAGGTGTTTTGGATGAAATTCTTGTTTTCGGAATATTTCATGAGATGTTTGAAAGTTCATGAGACATTTTAAAAAATATGGTAAATTTTATCAAAAAAAAAAATTATAGATTTCTTT
>JACFYI010002211.1:674783-696816 GCA_014898755.1 Handroanthus guayacan
AATTTATTTTTATATCTTTACCCAAAAAAGAGCAAAATCCTCATTAATGTTAGTTATATTTTTCTTGTATGTCCAAACTCTAACTCTTTATCACAATAAATTGAAAGTCAACAAAGGCATGATATATTGTCAATTGCAATAAAATTTTTAGCAAGAAATTGAATGTGATGTTGACAAGGCATGGACAGTAGTCTTGAAATGACAAAGAAAAGAATAGCATTATACTACTCATGTTTAAATAATGGATTTTTGATTGGACTTGATATGCAAAGGAGATAAGGATAAAATGGGAGGGAAAAATATCCAACCTAAAAATATTAAATAATAACCATATTATATATTATAATTTATATTTACTAATATGATGTATTATTTATTGTACATATTCAATGTATATATATACATATATATTGTTAATGAGAAAGAGGCTTTCCCTTGTTCTTTCCTCAATCTTGCAACAATAATTCAAGCAAATAATTGTTGGTTTCTTTTTAACTTAAAAATTTAAAATTAGCTAAAAGAATTGCTTGCTTCTTTTATGGTATAGTAGTGTACTTTTTCGGCATACATATGCATTTAATAATTATAGTATAATTTGTGCATGTGCATATATATAATTGTGGAACAATAAACTAGCTCTGCAAAGCTAGGTAATATGTCACACCTAGGCCCATTTGGTTGTATTTTCATTTTTGCTTTTAGTTTTTATCATTTTCAAAATGTAGAAGAATAATTATCGACTTTTATGTGAAAAATAAAAATATATTTGAATGATTTATTTGAAAATATTAAATAAAATAGGTATACGGAGGAAAGCTGTTAATATTTTTTTGCCTTAAAAGATGTGCTTTTCGAAAAATATGTACATTTTAATTATTTTAAAATGATATTAGTTATTCTATGTCAAATTAAATTTGAATTTGATTGATATTGTAATAGAATAATATTGTAGATATAAAAAAAATGAAAATAAATGCTATTTTTAATGGAATGATCGATAACCAGATACTTTTCAATTTTTCAGACAGCAAAAAATTTAAAAAGAACCCACCAAAATACATCCAAACAAGCTCTTGGTGCTTTGGTTGAAATTTTTTCAACTAACAGCAAAATATATGTCCCAATGCCCATTGAAAGTCATCCTCATCACATAAAAAACGAGATTCCAAAAGTCATTTGCTAATAGTTAATATATGTATACATATTGCACTTATGAGTAAACACCTAATAATCACATTTTATGACTATCATATAAAAATATATATCGAGATAAAAGCATTTTAGAAAGATTGTACGATAACTAGAATTAGACATAATTTTTTAATAACACAAAGTCAATGAAAAAATCCCTAATGAGAAAATTATGGTGAAAAAAAAAAGAACTGGTAAAGATGAAATGGAAGTGGGAACAAGACATTGAAATGAAAGGACGGGTGGGACACAATAATAAATGATGGAGGGAGCAAAAACTAAAGACGAGTAGACAGCTGTGGAATAAGATAGAATAGATGGCACGTCTCCATCACATGCAAAACAACACATTTGTACTCCCCCAATAATCCCCATCCACAAAATTTCTTTTGTACATATTTTTAAGTAAAATTATTATCATATTAAATAATAATATTTCACTATTTCTCAAATTTGAACGTACTACCAAATTAAATATTCATGTGGGGATCACAAAACACCATTCAATGTGTGAATATAAAATAATAAAAAATATGATATACATAGAGTGAGATATAATACTTAGTAATTAAAATATGATTAGTATGTTAAATAAAATTACATGCACAATCAAATAACAGATGGGTTAACTTTTTCTTGAATTGTGAGTAATTAATAAAATAAGTTAAGAATATAAGACATTTTAAAAATATCATATGAAAACATACTACTAGGAGCTTGGTGCTTTATGTATAGTATAAATTATATTGCACATATTAATTTGGCACAGGCTCAAAGACAAATTGGGTTTGAACCTGATGTGCACAATATTTTAGGCTCAGAACTCACAAAAAACACTGAATTACAACAAGTTCGAAATCCATAAATTTAGATACAAACAAGTGAAGATTCACTTGAAATAATATCTAATTAACCAAGTCAATATCTATTTAAAATAAAATCCGATTCAAACTCAAAATAATTTACAACATTCACAATTCGACTCAACTCAAACTCAAATGAATTTGTGAAATTTGCAGCTCGACTCAACTCAGTTCATTCATAACTAATTTAACTCAACTCCATTCATTCATGAGTGTAAATACAACCTATAAATATGGTGATATAAAGGCAAGTGGGTGGAAGTGTCCAAGCAAAGAGATATAAAGAGTGTGTGGGTTGTGTGCCTCCAAGAAAGGAACAAGAGAATAATTACAAAATGGACCACTTACTCAGGATCACTTTTCTGATTCGAAAGCTACCACCCCTGAGGAAACAACCGCTCTATACACCAAAGATTTTAATGAAGCTATCTTTACAAATTATTCTTTTCTATATTCTCTCCTTGTAAAATAATTGCTCACATTTAATTCAACATGAAAATTTAGGTGAAAATTATTGGGGCCGGAAGTAGGCATCAAATTTGGAAATATCAATGATTTCATGTAAGTCTGTCAAAAATATCCTAATATCCATTAGATCGTCCGTGTCTATCTCCTGAATTTACGAATATTATTCGTAAAAAAAATATTCTGATACATCTGTATTTTGTCTGCTGCTAATATTAGGATATGGATATAGCGATAGCAACATCCAAAAAATTATCATCATTTACATATAATTATTTATATAAATAATATAATGTATAGGTATTAGATTATATATAAAGAAATTAAAGAATTATATGCTACATATTAAAACGTTAGGCTATATTGGAAAATTTGAAGTAACTTTACTCATCAATTTTAATTTTTGAGTATTAATATAACAAATTCAGATATTTGAAGTATTAAATTTGAATACCGAACCAAGATTTAATGGATATAACAATATTTCGATATTATATTTGTATCTTAACTATTGAAACGGATATGGATATTTGAATATCCAACTAATGCAGATATTTGAACATCCAACTAATGTAGATATGGATATTCATTTTCAGTATTCGATAAAGTTAGAATCCAAGTATCCGCATTCAAATAATAACTGAATGCAAACGCAAATATATTAATATTCACATCCAAATATTAGAATTAACATACCTAATTTTATCTTTAAGTGAATTCCATCAATTTGTATTATTGCAGCAATAAATTATGATGGATAATCGTATATAAATGCTACACCATAATATCGATTTGGATAATCTAGTCCAAATTCATATTCCATCTTTTATTCTGTTGTATAGATACAGGTAATATATATTAAATATTTCCTCATAAAATACTTGATTATGGATGAAATGCACTTCGCATGTAATTGTAAAATGAAATAGAAGATAAAATATGTATTATAGTAGAGAATCCTTAATGCCACAATAGATATTAATTCATGTTATGTTTAGCATTAAATTTTGGCAAAAAATTAATAACTAAAACATATTAAATATTTCCTTGTGGAAAATACACTAGCATCTATCTGTATAGCCGAACAGAAGATAAAACATATATTGTAATAGAAAATTCAAAATGTTACAAGGTAATACCAATACAATTATATCTAGGTTTTTAATTTTAACAAAAGAAAATGTAAAAATGCAAAATATTATCGTTGAAAGCAACTAAAACATTTTTCTTGGCCAAAATATAATGAACAAAACATAGTTTCAAATAGATACCATATTTTTATAATTTGATTTGATTGGTATGTTAGAAGCCAGATGAACTTTATCCGCACATACACGATCCAGCTGGAATACATCGTACATGACAGAGACATGTACTACATCAAAATTTAGTACTCTACGAGTTGGGCTTAATGGACCTAAAAATTTATCAACCCAAAGCCATATATGTTTCCAAGATAAATGGGCTATGTCTTCTAAGCCCATTTATAAGCCCTTTGAGTCCTAATCAACTGCAGTTGCACACTAGAAATTCCACACAGGCCCGCTAAACTTTGAATATAATTCCCATGGACCCTTGTTGGGCTTGACATGGACAGGCTTATGGAAATTGGGCTAAATGGTAGCGAAATTTATGACCATCAATCTAAGTGTGTGCTAAATTCAATTGAAGAAATGGAGTATTGACAAATTGTCATTAAATTGTTGCTGCGTAATTCACGAGATCTAAAATTTGGAAAATAAGTATACTACTATAAGGGCTCGTTTACTTTAGTTGATGAGATAAGTGAGTGATAGATAAAATAAAGGATAGGGTGTGGGATGGGATTGTTTCATATTATTAATCCTACGTTTACTTTGAGAGATTCAATGTCTAATAAAAATAATACGATGTTAACATTAATTGATAAAGAATAGATGATTGAGAGTAATTTTTCAAAATACCATTTGATATAAAGTATTAAAAAGAAAAAGATAATAATAATAATAATAAAAAAAAAAATAATATGTAAAGTATTAAAGAAAAGGTAATAATAATAATTATTATTATTATTTAATACTATTATTATTATTAAATAATAATAAATAATATGTAAAGTATTAAAAAGAAAAAGGTAGTAATAATAATAATTATTATTAATATTTAATAATAAAAATTCTTGTTAATTTCATGATTACATAAAATAAAATTTTTTATTAATTATATAAAATTATATTATTAAAAGGGTATTCTTAATTTCATTACGTGAATGACTTTTTTATTAATTATAATGTTAATTCTATGATTACATAAATGAAAATTTCATAATTACATGAAAGGATATTAAACACAAGATCAAAGTTCTTGTTAATTTCATAACACATAAAACAGAAAATTCTATTAATTATAGAAAATTTCAATATTAAGTATAATGTTCACTATTAATTGTAAAAGAAGAAGAAGAAGAAGAAGAAGAAGAAGAAGAAGAAGTTGGGCTTGATAATTTTAATCACACATCTCACCCTTTGATAAGTTATCAAGGAAATTAAGAAAAAAAATGCAAGTTTCACTTGATTTCATCGGTCAAAGTGATTAATTAATCAAGAAATATAAACAAATGATTATCCCATATAAAATAGTCAATTCAACCTAATAAAGGAAAGTAAATGAGCCCTAAAAGGATAATTACACTTTACCCCTAACCTATGTTTCTCCTCAAATGACAATACGAAATTTTAAACTTTGTGCACGTTGCCCCCTAAACTAATTTCCAATACAACATTATGGAATATGCTTTAAACATACAATCGGCGATTTGTAATTGAGGAATAATATAATTCACAAATTGCGTGAGCATAGGGGATGTCAATGAGCAACCATCTTCTACAAGAACGGGTCCTACCTCTCATCTACAATCTAAATTCATTTCCAAGCAATTTCTATCTAAAACGCATTCTTTCCATTTTAGTGTGTTTTGTTAGGAATTATAGAACAAAAATATCCCCCAATTACAAATCATCTCTAGGAAATATTCCATTATATTTCACCACCAGAAACTAGCTTAGAGGGCAACCTGCCAATATTTAGAAAGTTCATATAGTCATTTGAAAGAAAAAACGGTTCGATGAGTGAAGTGTAAAAATGATCATATTTCTAGGGATAAAGTATAATCATACCTATTATGAAATCCTATGAATTTGTAATATGTTTATTTAGATTTTAATTTTGACTTTCCACTGCATTTCAACTTCCGCGTCCCTCAAGCCCCGAAAGAATGCTGGCTTTGGGCTTGCGGATTGCTTCCTCCCGAGTCTTAATGAACTTTCCTGCAACTACCATTTCAACTTAGGTCTTTACTTCCCTATCTATAAAACAACGTGTTTAAGGAGAACCTTCTGATACCAACTGAAGTCATCATCACTAAATTCACGTGCCCAAATAGGAAGCTTCTCTATTAATGAGCTGAGTCATCGATAAGCTTATGCAACGACCTCCTGCATTGTTTATTCTACTAATTAATTACTTTTTATCTTTTTTTATTTGAAAAATAATGACTTGCAAACATAAGCACATGGCAAGTCTACAGTGTCAAAACTTGCGAGCTTGAAGGAATATTTGGTTTTTCATATGAAACAAAAGTAGGGGGGTCGAATTATAAGCAGATTCTTGGACAGCATATTTGCGTATTACAATGCTGCCAAACCCCAACCACATTATTCTTCCTTTAAGTCAAATAAAAGCTATTTATTCCTTTAATTATAAGCACACATGAAGAATAAACAAATTACACATGCAACATGTTTATTGACAAATGGGCCATCTCCCACCCACCCCCACTTGTACAGTTACGGACGAAATTACGAGGTGTTTGAGTGAGCTTATAAGCTATTTAAAATATGTTATAAGATATTAAGAGCTTATAATATATTAATGATATATTCGGTAAAATATTTTTAAAAATATCTTATTAGCTCTCAAAATAAGATGTTGGGATCTTGTAAATTCTTTTAAAAAGAGTAAATGTTCCAAACTTACTCCTAAAATCTTAATATGCGTTTTAAATTTTAACCATGTTACAAATCTCTCGTTAAATATATTTCATCCGATCACTTCAACATCTTGTTTTTTAAATAAAATCTATTTTATAAATTCCAAAACAATGTTCTAATACGTAGAAAGATGTTGCAAATAAATTTACCCAAACAACTTCTTATTTGGATCTAGCATCACATGATCCAAGAGATCTGAGCCGTACATTCTGTGAGCCATTCCATAATCCCAAATAATCCAACGGTCCTCCAAATATCACCTGAGAACATCACCAAAAAGAGCCTTGCCCCCTGGCAGCCTTTATAGTTACTCCCCACTCCATGGATATAAATCCTAACCAAAACATAAAAGCTGTACCTAAAAGCTTATATATCATAAAACAAGAACCATGTTCTTGCTCTTTCTTAATTGCATTTTCCTGTTCTCAATCCCAACTTCATCACAGCCTCAACCAGCATTAAACCTTCTCCAATTTCGTGAAACTCTCCCAGAAAATTCAAGACTTCTCCTCCCCTGGAACCAAACAAACTCATTATCTTCTCACTGCCATTGGCCTGGAGTTTCTTGCTATTCCAATAATGATTTTCGCATCAAATCTTTGAATCTAACCGCCTTCGGTCTCTCTGGGGTTTTAGAGAATTCCATTTCTAATCTCTGCTCACTTCCTGATTTAATCACTCTTAATCTTACAAAGAACCACTTCACCGGAAATGTTCCTTCCATTCTAGGAAACTGCAGCAAACTGAATGCAGTTTTCCTCGATAATAACACCTTTTCTGGGCCTATTCCTCCTGAGATTTTCAAATCAAGTATGCTTCAAAGACTTGATTTGGGAATTAATCTATTATCTGGTACAATTCCACCTGAGGTAGGCCAATGTATGAGTCTTGAGTATCTTGGACTTAATAACAATCCCTTGAGGGGGGAAATTCCAAAGGAATTGTTTTCTTTACCAAATTTGAAGTTTCTTGACTTGAGCAAAAGTGATCTAACTGGAAATCTCCCCGATTTCCCGTCCCAATGCTCAATTTCTGATCTTCGCATACAAGAAACTTCGTTTAATGGTTCTTTACCATTTTCCTTGAGCAACTGTCGTAACCTCAGATACCTCGACGCAGCTGATAGCAATCTTGGAGGAATAATCCCACAGAATGCATTCCAGGGCCTTAGACAACTTGAATTTCTTTATCTTTCTGAAAACAAATTTGAAGGGGAAATACCAAAGTCTCTGTGGGGTCTGAGAAATTTACGAGAGCTGGCTCTTGCAAGAAACAGGTTTAATGGGAGTATCTCTGGGAATATCAGCCAATGGGATAAGCTAACTTATCTCGACTTATCTTGGAACAGCTTAACCGGTCCGATTCCAGTTTCAGTTAACTTGGAATATCTATATCTCTATCATAACGTGTTTAGTTTAATACCTCAAGAAATTAGAAACTGTAGTTCTCTGGCTTCCATTAGGCTTGAGCATAACCAAATTAGTGGGGCTCTTCCTCTTGAAATTTGTGACCTTCAGAGTCTAAAGTTTCTTCATTTGTTCGAAAATCAGATAGATGGTCCTATCCCCCACTGTATAGGTAGATTAACTTCTCTTGAAGAGCTAGGACTTTATAACAACAGTTTTTCGGGTAGGATACCATCTGAAATAAGTGATCTGACAAAGTTAACTTTTCTTTCGTTGGCTCACAACAATCTTACTGGGGAAGTCCCATCAGATTTGGTGAAGAACATACGAGGTTTAGTTAAGTTAGATTTGACAGGAAATCATCTTACAGGAGAAATACCGAGGGGAATATGTTCTGGCAACAGTCTTCAAGTTTTGACCCTCGGTGACAACCAATTTACGGGCAGTTTCCCTGAAGAAATCATTAGATGTACGTCTTTGTACAGATTGATCCTGAGCAACAATCTTCTGCAAGGAGAAATACCAGAGATCATTGAAAACAGGTCAAGTATTTCTCACTTCAATGTCCGAAGGAACTTGCTCGAGGGAAAAATTCCCAGAGCGATTGGTTTCTGGAGCAACCTGTCACAGATTTATCTTTCAGAAAATAAGTTTTCTGGATCAATACCTCGGGAATTCGGGAGGCTTCAGAAACTCGTGGAATTGAGGATTTCTGCAAACAGACTAACTGGAGAAATCCCTCGCGAGCTGGCTAATTGTCCGAGAATCGAGGAGATAGACTTTAGCAAGAATAAGCTTTCAGGAGGCGTCCCTTCAGAGATCGTTTCTTCATTAACATTAAAAATCATCCGGCTTCAAGAAAACGAATTCACTGGTGTTATTCCAGACTCGTTCTCTAGCAGCCAAAGTCTGCGCGAGGTGCAGCTTGGGAACAATATGCTTGAAGGGTCAATTCCTTGCAGTCTGAGTGAAGTTCCCCATTTCAGTTCTCTTTTGGACCTGAGCATGAACCGGCTCTCTGGGGAAATCCCCAAATGCATTGGCAGTCTGCGCAAGTTGGAGACTCTTGATATCTCGAGCAATAATTTCTCCGGTGAAATACCACCGGACACAGATAACATGGAGGCACTTTTATTTGTGAACATATCGTTCAATCACCTCACTGGTCGGATCCCAGCTCGCTGGGCAAAAGTACTCGACTCACATCCTGGATTGACTATGGGAAATCCAAGACTCTGCACCTTAACCAATAAAACAAGCAACTGTGTTAGTCACCAAAAATCACATACAAGACGTTCAATCATTGCTGGTATAATAACTGCATCACTTTTCCTGATCGCATCTGCTCTTGCCTTGGCTTATGTGTTAGTAATTCGCAATCGGCGCTCTCCATCATCTTCACCTCATCAATCATTGTTGCACCACAGATCAATTAGCGAAGATTTACCAGAAGATCTGAATTTTGAGGATATTCTGCATGGAACCGAAGGTTGGAACGATAAATATGTGATTGGAAGAGGCAAACACGGAACTGTGTACAGAACGGAATCAGTTAGATCCAGAAAGCATTGGGCAGTCAAGAAGGTCGATCTATCTGAGACAAAATTCAGTGCGGAGATGAGGATTTTAAGTTCAGTTAGACACAGGAATGTGCTGAGAATGAGAGGATACAGTATAAGAGATGGATATGGATTCATAATTACTGAGCATATGCCTGAGGGTACTCTTTATCATCTACTGCACCAGAGGAGATCGCAGGTAGCTTTGGACTGGGAGAAGCGTTATCGTATTGCTCTTGGTATTGCTCAGGGTTTGTCATATCTTCACCATGATTGTGTGCCTCAGATCATTCATAGAGATATTAAATCTGATAATATACTTTTGGACCCTGATTTGGAACCAAAGATTGGAGATTTTGGCGCGGCGAAGTCGGATTATGATGGCAATGAAAGCCCAATAGTGTCTACTATTGTTGGAACACTAGGCTACATTGCACCAGGTAAGCTCCATCTTTTGTGCTCAGATTATATTTCAGTAAGCTTATAAGATCTTCAAAACATCTTAAAAGATGTTTGAGAGCTTATAAGATATTAAAAATGATTGGTAATTTTTTAAAAGAAGAGTTTATAAAATTCTCAAAATAATATGATAGAATTTTATAAGCTCATTTAGCAAAATAAGAAGTTTCTAACTTATCTTAAAATCTTAAAGTGTTCTAATAACAAAATTGTTATTACAAGCGTTTGATAACATGTCATAAGCCCTAATATCTTATTTTATCCAAACATTTTACCAACTTATTCAAATGAGATGTTACACTTATAACCTTCAAAAACATCTTGTAACATGTAGAAGCTTAGGAGATGTTTTAAATAAGTTTAGCCAAACACCTTTTAGTCTTTCGCTATGATTGAAGCTGAGATTTGTGTCAAAATCTAACCCTTGAACTCGTTCTGTTTCTTCAATTCAGAGAATGCATACTCAACAAGGTTGACAGATAAATGCGATGTATATAGTTATGGAGTTATTCTACTGGAGCTTCTGTGCAGAAAATTACCCGTGGATCCCAGCTTTGGCGAAGGCTTAGATATTGTATCCTGGGTGTGGAAGCTTGTAAAAGATCACAATGATTGCTTCTGTTGCTTGGATGAAGAAATTCTGCACTGGGAAGAACAGGATCAACAAGAAGCACTCTGTATGATGGATCTTGCTTTACAATGCACCGAAATGGTTCCGGATATCAGGCCCTCGATGAGAGATGTAGTGGGATCTCTTCTTAATTTCAGTTTTCAAAGAAAATTTAGTGTCGAGAAGAGAGTCCATTCAAGTTTGTAATGCCATGTGATAGAGCTACTTTCAGTGACTAGATTTATCAGATGATGTATAGCGAAAATGCATACGTTTATTCCCAATGAGTGCATTAAACCATGCATGCGGGTCTCTCCCCGTCTCAAAGGTAGAGCTTGAACAGGTATTTTATCAAGAACAAGACAGTTATTAACATTTGCAATATGGTGACATAGAAAAATCTCATATTTCCAATATAATTAAATATCCTGACAAGTGGACAGATTTACAAAAATTAAAAACAAAATGAAAAAAGAAATCCAACTGTAATTCATTGAGAGTATAAATCCTCCGCATCCAAGGAGGAGGAAACACTTGTGCTATCAGTTCACAACATCAGCCAGTTTTAACTTTAACTTCAAGTTACCAGCTTGAACTACTATATCTTCTTTAGATGGATCCAATTTCAAAACAGTCGCTTTTTTGTTGAGAGAAGGAACATTCACCATGTCACCAACCTTAGGGAGTTCACGCTTCCTCTCTACAATGTTCAAAAGGGAAAACATTGAAATTATAATATATTGTTAGATAACGACATAACGTAATTAGTGTGTTATCTTGCGGTTAAGTTGACCCCACTTTCAATGTAATCAGGCTTTTGATTAGAATTCAATTACCTGTAATTGATTGCTTGGTATTATCCATGGAAATTGCAGTCTTAGTTGCTGTGGAAGTTTCATTTTTTTCTATGGTAGCATGATGATGAATGTTTGTTGAAGTATGCCTCTCTTTATCTACTTTTATTTGCTTGGATGGTTGAGTAGGAACCGATCGAGATTCCCTCACTTTCCTATGAATGATTGAGCGTGCAGAAGCTGCTGCCTCAGATATTTCTTGCGTGATCCTGTATCTTTCATCCATGGCATGTTCCATGACCCTCTCTCTGGCCAAGAGTAGACTCTGATATAGTTTCTTTGTGAGCCTGAACCCAAAAAAGATACTACTGCATTTCAAACCCAAAATAATATATATGAACCCATAACTTGATTATATTTTGTCAAAGAAACTCACCTCAGGTAGTGCTGCGCTTCGTGAATATTTTTATGATAATCCTGCTTGAATCTCTCCATATCAACTATCACCTGTACTCAATTGCAAACTAAGCTATTTAATCAATAATAATTGGACTCATTTCTTTCAAGGCTAGGGCAACCAATAACTGAAAATGAAAGTTCACTTGCATGGCTGTACAAAGGACTTCAGAAAAAATTTCTGGTCATCTTTATGGGCAAACAATCTTGATGGGCAAATGCTATCAAATCTAATTACCTCATTGATTTCTGCGCTGGCTGCTCCATATAGTTCACGCGCATTATCCAAAATTTCAACAGGCAGTCCAAGCCTCTCAGCAATATTAATTGCATTTGAACGTCCTAAGGTTAGAAATGAATACCGCTATTAGATCTTCAAGATGAAAATGTAAAAGGTGAGTATAGGTGTCAGTGGCTGAACACCAGATGCTTAACACAATGAAAGGAAATAAGCGGCTGTAAGGTGCTTAAATGTTCCTCAAGGAGTAATAATCATTAAAACAATTTGCTATATAGCAGCCAGCTTCAGCAAGAAGACAAAGGAAATAACATAAAATGACAGATTTAAAAGTTGTATATGTTCAGAATCACAATTCAACATTTTTGACTATTTAACATAGGAGCACTTTGCAAAAAAGATAAGCAAAAACCTGGTACTCCCCAAAGTATCCTGTAGGTGGGCTTTAAGTTCACTTCATCAAACTCCATACAAGCATTTTCAAAGGCATCATTGCTGCCATAGTTAAAGTAATAAAACCCTTACGTTAAATTGCGTAATCTCATGTGTCATTTAAATGTTTCATCTTTATATTAGCTACCTGTATTTAAGAGTTTTCAGTTCTCCATGATGTGTAGTAGCTATCGTCAACAAGGCACCATCATCAGCAAAAGATTCCAGCAATGACATCCCAAGGGCAGCTCCTTCTAGAGGATTTGTACCCGCGCCTACCTATATAAAAAAGTGGATAGGGATTACTATTAAGGGACCTAACATCTCCGGATCTTCTTTCAACAATTTCCAATTGATTTTACTTAAAAAATTGTAAATACATTCTTTATTCCATAGACTGCAACATTACAGATGTATGTGACATGAAATGAAGTATATCTGTGAATGTACGTGTCAACACATTGAACTGCAAAGCATAAAACTAAAATTTCATACTTCATCCAAGAGCACCAAAGAGAGACTTGTTGAAATGGACTTGATTTCCTGCAAGGTTTAGAGAAGGAACACCAAAATATGACTCTCATTAGGAGAAAGACAGCTAAAACAATGAAAAAGAAGACCATATATGTGACATAACAAAAATGGTTCAAGCACTCTACTGAAAGAAAATAGTTTGCATTTGAATTCATTGAACTTCTTCTGTATGAAAAACATTTCCAATCTCTGAATAATAAAAGCTGAATTTGCTACATGAATACCCAGGTATAATTCAAGAATAAAGCTTAGTCACTTCTACGCTCCAGCTTGGTGAAACTATAAAATCAAGAAGGCAACCTTGTCACTTGCAGATCCAGTCAAAGGTAAAAATAAGATTCTTCTACAGCTTCAGTCATACAACACACAATAGCATCATCATATCAACTTACACTAATTTGTTTCAGATGGCCAGAAAAGGTAGACAAAGATTGAGATAGAGATTGTTCATCACCAATGTCAGCAAGTACAAAATCGAACCAGGGAATCCTTGCTGGTTCCGAAGCCAAGACATAGAGACCTGCAATATTCTCCAAAAAAGTTGTGAAGACATTACACTTCATACTACACAAGATTTTGTAGGGTACACATATAGAAAATATCACATTTTTTGGTTACATACATGTACAACAGGATGCTTGCCACCACAAGTAGAATAACCATAACACATTAACCAAGGGACGACGCCATCGACAAAGAAATCTTATAACCCCTCTAAAAATTAGAAAGTTTTCCTAGTACATTGTTAAGAAACTGGAAACCATTCTTGGTTATTTAAGCTGGTTAGTGGTGCAGTAGACCATTAAGACATTTCTCACACAGAAAATTAATCACCTTAGTCATATCATTAAAAGCATCCTAACATATCTTTTTCTATTATGGAATTCGGGAGGCTTAAGGATCAAATTTTAAAGGGATTTGAAAAGCTTGTCTCCAATCCTGAAGAAAGAAGACAACTCTTCAAGTTTGTCATGCACAAAAAGAGAAGCAAAAGTCACCGAAAGTTTGCCTTGCATTTGACCACAATCCACCCTTTTAAAGACATCAAGTGCGCAGACACTGACCCACTGCAAGCTGCAGACAGCATGAAGGCATGCCAAGATACCCATAGCTTACAGTTCACCCTCCATACTAGCTTAGAGTGAAAGAGAGTACAAGAATGTTCCATGAACCTCAATAAATAATTCGTATTTACAGTTTCTGGATAACAATTTTTGGTGAAGACCCAAAATATAGAAAACCCAAAGTCATGTCTTAGTAAACAAGGTGAAAGAGTAAACAAAATCATGAAGTTAACCTGACTTTGCCATCATAGCAGCCAACCCAACTGTCTTCAGGCAAATGGTTTTGCCTCCAGTGTTTGGTCCAGTTATTACAAGAACTCTACTAGTCTGGGCAATAAATATGTCAAAGGGTACTGGAAGAGCTCCTTTCAAGTGCGCAACCTGAATTAACGGCATTGACCATGAATCAAAAATGTTATATGCATGGAAGCCTGCGTAGATTCAGATACGCCGGGATGTTTTTCAACTAAAAGTTTTACCTTCATTTCTAAGGATGATACATTCAAATTTTTCTCTTCTCTCCACTTTTCAGGTCCTCTTAGTTGTTTTCTCCTCCTGATTTCCTGGAAAAATGTACAATCTTAAGAAAAAATAACTAAATTTCAAAACATTGAATATGAAAATTTGTATGAGGATGTAAGTTTAACATAAATGCACAAGTGTACTCCAAATATAGCTATTAAGAGCTAAATAGTAAAGATGAACTGAGATCTACATTTCAATAGCCACAACGTATATTAAATTCAAATGATGTTTAGTTAAATAGATATATGTTGTATTAATGGTGACTCCTGAAAATTGATGCTTCACAGCACGCTCAACTAGTGTGAACGAACTGAACTTTTCATCCTCTCAGCATATGAACATATTACCATTAAGTCATCTCATGAGAGATTAACAGTAAATTTAAGCCCCGACTAACCTTTTCTGGTGGTCTTACCGCCTAGAGATCTCCAATACTGAACGAACCAATATTAGTTATATTACCAAATATCTCATTCTTTAGATCATGGAGAAATCATGATGAGTTTTTGTTTCTTGCACGCCCTCCCTTCCCCCAACCCTCCTACCCCAAAAGAAAAATAAAGAAACATGTGTACAGAGAATGGAACCAACAAGTGGGGTTTTCAGGTCTCAGTGTTCCATCTTTGGTAAAAAACCCATGTGAAAGTTGGAAAGTCCATGTAGCATGCAAATCAAAACAACTGAGAGAATGTTTTTCAGGATTGTTTCCCTCAAGTATTATATATTTTAGTATTGCCAAATCTGGATATAAGTGAAGTGTGACTTACAGCATTTGCATCACTTAGATCCTTCATGGCCATTTTCACATTGTGGCGATGCTGTTGAAGCAGTAGTGGATGATAAGCTTTAGGCAAATATACAGTCCATTTCTTCTGGGTGAGTGATATTGATGAGTCAGATGATGTTTCAGTACCAATAGCGCTGTCATTATCTTGCGGCAAATACAAATCAGGACATGCACCCTCAAAGGAAAGACTATATCGTGCCCTAGCATTGATCTGTATCACATTGAGAAAAATATGAACCCCAAGCTTCATGTAAATATACACACAAACAACTCCATCCTGTCACATCTGTTGGCATAGAATCATCAATTCAAAGAGAATGATTGATTTGGCATGTGAAAAAAACCTGAAGGGATTATGAAAAACATAATTTTTAGGCGTTTTCTTGTAAACAAATATACATCTAAAATAATATTCAACGTTCTGGCAAATGCTTCTCCAAAAATCAGCAATCAAATGTAACCTTCTTTTTTGGAAAAACACTGCAAGAGAAATCAACTCTTCGAAATGCAGCAATAAAAATCAGCTCTGGCGACCATTCAACCTGCAGACCTATCTAACACAAAATCCAATTTATCATTCACCAAATGGGACTTTAACTTTTCCAGTGTGATCAATTTATGCACAGAAGAAGTCACTTGTGCATATCATTACCACCATGAAAAAGCAGCATTTGATTAGACTAGTGTTAGAAAAAGACTAATTTCCAAAAAGAGACTTTGAGTAGTCAGCAACCAGAAAAATGTAACTTAGAACTCATAACTGGGGTCCTTGATCAGTACCATGTCTATCTGAATCATCCATTTGAATACATTTTCAATGTCATTAAGCTCCATTTGCATCTGTACACAAAATAGAAAATAAAAGTAGGTTATTTGTTTTTAGTTCAGATAGACAGGCAGTGCAATGGGTCAATAAAAGTGTCAAAACCTTCTTTGTAATCTTTAACAGCACCTCTGCCTCTGCCTTTGCAACAGATGCTCTTGCTTGTTGCAGTTCATCATTTAGTGGAACAGCAGGAAGTGGTTCTAGAAGGCTTCCTGCACCTGAACCACTACAGTAAAGTATTATTCTCTCAGGACAATTTACAGTAGACGGATCGCACCAGATTAAAAGGGTTGCATGAGTTCAAATAACTCATCTTGAATCTTTGATAGTAACAAGTGTATCTAGATATACATAGTACAGCAGAATAACGGAGAAATGATATGCAACTGTAATTATAGGATGGTCAAAATGAAAACAATTCTGCTAGTTTAACATGAAACTGAAATGAACTGCTGCCCATCATATGATACAAAGGATTTCTCAGAAATATGATGCAACAAGAATAAAGCATATAAAAGCAATAGAAGTATCCAAATTCCCATGTTCTGTTCTATGGAGTAAATAATTGAAAGAGTTTGATGCACCTTGCCAACAGTAGTCCCTCAAAAGTGGGGCGCGTATCAGCACCTGACTTTATGCACCATCTACCATCAACATTACATATTTCCTGTACAGTTGAAAAGGAAAATTTCAAATCCATTAACATATAGTAAGTATAAATAAAAAATTTTTAGACTTTACTTTCATACCTGTAAAATAAATAAGGAACAATTTAGAGATGAGTAACACAAGAGATATGAATGTATGTTTGAAAGAAAAGAAGTAGCTCACCAAAGTGGATGTTTCATTTCTAACCATGCTCTCCATCAACTGGTACAACTGAATAAGAAAGACAATAAAATAAGTATTAATCAGGCACTTTTAAAGAGACCTTGCCAAATTCCAAACGGTACCAATTTTATGCAAATCTATAGAGGCAATCAAAACAAAACAAATACGTGTAGCCCAAGCCAAATATCCTGAACTTGTTCCATCAAATCAATAATTGATAGAAGACGTTAAGTAACACAGTCTTACCTTTCTCTCAAGAAGCTGCACTTGATTACGTGCATGTCTCAAGTTTGAACTCTGGTCAGGAAACATCTAGAGTCAAACTGAAGGTAAACTACAACAAACTAAAATCAAATACATAAATGCAATGTTAAAATTGAGAACCAACCGCGGAATCTTTTACTGAGCCATCTTCGTCTACAAGTTGCTCTACAAGCCTAATCAAAGGCTGACTTATAACTAATTCCATAATCTGCAATTAAATTTTTTCACAATAAGGAATATTGGCATACCATTAAACAACCAATGGCAAATGCTACTACAAGTCATTCCAACAACTATAATACCAATTCTGATAGAGGCATAAACCTCATAAACCATTCTGAATCTTCCTTTATTGCAGCTTTGACATTTAATTGCAGTGCTTCTGCAAATTGTAGCAGTGCCACAAGTGCCAGTGCCTCATTCCCACTCACAGGGAAACCCCTAGGAGCACATTTTATGCCAGTTTCCACCTTCAATAAAAAACAGGATCAGTTTTATTAATCATGCATTTGGATCTATCACATGCAGTGGAGTAAAGCAAGATTGAAAAGCATTCACTGCATTTTTCCTTCTCAGCGGAGAAGTATCTAATATAAAGATTTTTTAGTTTTTATTCTAAATCCTGAACAAAGAGATGAAATAGATTTATCAATTAATAAACATCTATCATAACTGTACTACTACAAGGTCCAAACATTGTATATTTCAAATACAAAAAGCAACAGAGCCATCACTGTAAAAACTAGGATAAATTACATCATACCAAAGAAACATCAATGCCGGTAAAATCCATCATGGCACCATATTTGTGCATCTCAACAGCTGCATTGGTCTCCTCTAGTAGCCGTACACTATCTTCATACCTTTTATCCAAATTCCATAGTTGCTCCTGCACATTCAGAATAACAACATATGATGAAATTAAAAAAATAAAACATAAATATTCACATATGCAACTTTTAACATTGGAACATTGTAGTTGCCACAATACAAGGGTAAATTGAATATTTTCTTAAAAACTTATCTTACCAATTTTTTATACAATAAAACTTCAATTTATATAACATTTCAGATTTTTTTAATCTAAATAATTATTAGGTAAACAGGCTAAATCATTCACTGATGAATTAATAAAAATCACAAAAAAGGTGAAGCTAGCTAAGCATGATACCAAAAGTAACAGTAGATTCAGTTACAGAGTAAGGAGCATACATAGTCATGCGCGCGTGAGAATTCAATAAACAAATATCTCCTCTGCATACATGCATAATAACTGAATGCCACGTATCATAGCGGCTTTGCTGCAAGTCCAGTGATTGGTATTTTTCGGACAACAAAACTACCAGGATATTCAATCATACAAGCAGAGTATGCATTCAATTATAAACTAACGGACACATACAATCATACTTATCTAAATATAATTATAGTAACACGCAGAGACCTTGGTGGCTTGTTTGCCGAGTGAAGTGCCGGCGAAGGAAGCGACGCAATCACATAGCTGATCCCACTGCAAAACTCTGAGGCTGTCTAGAACTACAGACGGCTGATCGCCACGCAAGCTAGAGTTTCCGGAAACAGTTGCTGATGCTACTAAAGGTCTGCAGAGGAAACTTAATGAAGTATTGAGCTGAAATTGAATAAATCGAGTGGTGGTAGCGGCGCCGCCTCCGCCGCTGCAGGCGGTGGAGGTTCCGAGAGTTGTGATCGGAAAAGGAGAGGAAGAAAGGTTATAAAGAAGTGCGCGAGAAGGCATTGCGCATGTGGAAATGGTGAAATTGCAGGTGAATTATTAGGATAAAATGGAGGGAAATCACTCTGGATTAGGCAGGCTTGGAGGAGACTGGCGCTTCAGTTTTTTAGTTTTTTATTTACATGATGTAAATAATATAAATAAATATTTAATTCATTAATTATTCGTTTTTTTTTTCCTTTTTCATCCCTTGATTTTATTGAAATTTCCTACCAATCCAAAAAATAAGAAAAATTTTAATTTCCTCCCCACTAAACTCTGTTTATTTGCAATAGCATCCACCCACTTTAAATTTACGCTTGAGTCTCTCAAGTCTCAACCAAATTGGCGGCGATGGTCCCGTTGGATGCAAATTGCAACGTATCGAACGTATTGAAAGTCAATGCTAACTAAGGTTAACGCCCGCAAGGCCAAAACAAATGCAACGTCCTAATTTTGTTGCAATATTTTAAAATATTCGTAATTATTGCTCAAGCTAGATTTTAAAGTATTGATTTAAAAAAAAAGAATAAAATGTGAAAACGTGTGTTGATACTTATTTTACCATTTGGAATAGGAGATCTTGTCCCCTACTTTGCAGCAATAGCTCAGCTTCATTATTACTAGCTACTCCTTCCTCTCTTTTTCTAGTCCATTAGCAAGATATTTTTCCTTTCACATATTTCATTTTGTTTAAAACCATCGTGATTGTCCTGCAAATTAATTGCATCCCGTTTCAAATGATTAATTTGAACAGTAGTATGACATACAACATCTTCTATCAATACATTATAATCATGAAAGCTGTTTCCATCACATCATGATGAATTGTTTCATATCAAAATTGACTTGGGCAAAGGACAAATTACCTTGACATAGATATTACTTTTTTACCCAAAGTAATAACAAATTTATTTTAAAACATAAGAGTCTGACAATTTTATATTCAATACCAAGCAATTGTTTAGCTGACAACCTTCCCTAATGACAAGATTTACTTTTCCAAATGCATATCAAGGAACGAATAATTTGCATGGGAAAAATATTTGTGAAATCTATAACTCGTCATATTTTATGATATCTCCTCGTAAAGTATTATTAACAGAGCTTGTCGTATATTGAATATGAATACAATGTTAAAGCAATTTCAATAAGTACTAGACAAACTTATGTTAAAGTGTTCAACGCATGTTGAACATAAGTTGCTTCCATGCTTTATAAGATTTAAAAGTTATAAGTTTACCAAAAAATAAAGATGTTAGTACTGTAGTATTAACAAAGAGACATTTCAAAAGAAGTAATAACATGTGATTTTTACTTCCTCTAATTTAAATGTCGGTAAAATGAAAAAATAAAAAAATAAAAATAAAAGGAAAAAGAAAAGGATAGGAGGAACCGTTTTCCCCTCTCATTTTAGCAACAATTTCTAAACGCCACGCGTTTAACAGTTGAGACTCATTTTCCTCAGCGAACAGAAATCATTTTTGTTTCACTTCTCTCGAAATTTCGAGCTTAGGGTTTATATTTTCTAGGGTTTTACAATTCTGCAAAAAAGAATTTGTAAAGGAAAGGTAGAAGATGAACAAAATGCAGCAACAGGGACCGCAGACGACGAATCCAGCTTCTGCACCGCCTCTCAATCTCGTCTCCACCGAGCAGATTCAGAAGGTACAGCTTTCTGAGCACGACATCATGCTTTGTTAACACATGCATTTGAAAAGCTTATGTGCATTGTGCTTCTATGTGTCCGTAAAATCGAAGGAAAAAGAGGGGAAAATTTCGTAGCTGGGTAAGGTGTGGCTAACACATCGAGGATCTTGTAATACATCATTCCTCTTTTTGCATTTCTGGAGGGGTTATTTCCATTTTATGTGCATGATTTCTCTTTGTTTCTGAATTCAAGGTATTTTTTGTTCACATATACATGCAATTGTTCATATATTTGATGTCGTGCATTCTTGCAGAAATATTAGTTGTCTGACCATTAAGAAATATTGATGCATCCTTGAGTTATGTTTGATGCAGTATTTGGATGAGAACAAAAACTTGATCATGGCAATTCTGGAAAATCAAAACCTGGGGAAAATGGCAGAATGTGCACAGTAAGTTACATATGTTTTATTTGGTGTTTTTTTTCCAATAAATGGTAGCATAAGTAATTTGCTGCTTCTCTAGAAATATGCTCGATTGAGTATTTTTTATTTCAGGTAGGTATTTCCTCTAGCTAATAATCCTATTCATCTTTGGATATGATCTGACAACTCAAACATGGGATATGAAAGCAAAAACATGACTAGGGTCATCAGTGGCTGAGCGAAAAACTTAAATTAGCCAGGGCGTAAAGGAGAAAATTGAAAATTCTACTGGGCTAGAGAGAGTATATGCGAGTGTGTATGTGGTAATGAATGCGATTGCTTACCTATAGAAAGTAATAATGCCTTGTATTTATAGTATATTTGGATGACGATGTATTTGGGGACACGTGGCTTGGATTCCCATCGGCCAATCCAATGGTGGAATTGCTTCAGGTTGCAGTAGAAACCCAATAGGACATGGGCTATCCAATTTACCGTAGTGGCATCCCTGTAAATACCATGTTATACAATAAGGCTTTTGCAAGTTGCTTTTCTGAATAAGAGAAGATAAAAAACCGGACATAAAGAATAATCAATCCTGTTAATATTGTTTTCAATTAACGCATTGATTTATACAAAAGTAGTGGTGTTCGATCAAATCTAGCATTGACTTATGACGAGGAAAATAGTAAATGTTCAGACCAACATTTCTCCTTATATGTGCTGCACAATGATTTGTAGTCGCAGCATTGAGAAATTACAACTATATGGGAATTTTGGTGAATAACGTGTCAAACCAGTGAAACACTCATGCATTGTATTTCTATAAATTCTCCTTTTCTGAATTTTGTAATAATTTATTATCATCTTGAACAAGGAAACCTCTTGAGCTTG
>JACFYI010002211.1:696916-711680 GCA_014898755.1 Handroanthus guayacan
TCCTCAAGATCAGCAGAATCAACTGCTCCAGTTCCAACAGCAGCAGCAAATGCAACCCCACTTTGGAGGGGGTGCCAATGGCGGGGTGCAAGTGTTCATGCAACCTGGTATTGGCAATTCTGGTAGTTTGATGGACTTCAGAGGAAACCAACAAGGTTTATCGGAGGGTAGGTCTGGTGATGGACGAGGGAACTCTGGTTTGGGACCTGCGGAGGGAAGAGGATGAAATTCATATGACTTGCCTGGTTATTTTGTCTTGGTTGGCCTTGTATACGTATCAAATTTTATCCTGTAGGTGGAAAAACTTGGATTGTCTCATACAAGAGGACTGGAAAAATGAAGAGCTATGTTTTTGTAATGTCATCAAGGCCCAAATGTTGTGAAAGCTTTGCGGATGAGGTTTCTCAAAAGTCTCAATAGCACATGAATGCATTGTTACGCAGTCTTATTATATTGGGATAATTAACTCAACACCACCGAAGCATAATATTATTATTATCAAAACATCCTTGACATTTGAATAATCATTGCCATTCTTCTTACTATTAATTCAGTTTATGAATAATTACATTAATACCCTCTACAAATTTTGAAATATTGTAGACAGTCATAGATTCCCCAGGATACAATTGTAATTTTACGTTAAGCGATCACCGTATAACTGTAATTTTGTATTAAGTCATACAATTGCAATGATGCGTCAATCATATTAATGATAAGATGCTTATTATCCAAACCATATTAATGATAAGATGCTAATTATCCAAACCTCCAAAAAAAAAAAAATTATAATTATGCCCAATGGGGTTGCAGAGGTATTGTCCCTTAATATATTAGTTTGTAGTCACCGAGGTCATTCGTATTTCTTTTGAGACCAAATTGCACGCGAAATCCTTGATACTCTGATTATCACAAAAATTGCCACCATTTCCCTATAATTAAAAACCAAAGCAGACAAAAAAGCTAACAAAGAAAACACACAAATTGAAGAATGCTGTTCTTGCAATTCAACAGAATGCAATGTTGTCAATAAGCCAGGATATTCTGGATCAGATCCCTATAACATAAATATAACTCAAGAATTCAACTTGAGATTTTACAGCGATCACTCTTTCACCATCCCCATTTTGGCTCAGCTACTCGATGCGCAATATTTTAGCCATGACATTGCTCGTGAGATCCAAAAGATATCCTACAAATTAGAAGTCACAGTTCAGCATAATGAATCTGCAGACATAATCAACTCGATTTAAGTTTAATATGAATTCACAGCTTAAAATTGAAAATTAACAAACCATTGTCCAAATCCTACTTATTTTACCACATTGTATAAGCTTTTAAACTTGAGTCTCATAAAATCCGTGATACGGAATAAAACTCAACGCAAGGAATATGAGAAATCATAGGTGACGTCTTCTGAAGCTTAGTTGATTATATTTCAGGGAGCATGTTGCCAGGAAAGAAAGGAAATGAAACATCGACATATTCTACATTAAAAAATACTTACTATTTTCTAGGACTTGATGCAGCACTCGTTGTCCTGAAAAAAAAAAAAAGGTAGAGGCATAAGAGTCCATATATGCATGCAGGAAAATTATCATGCAATTCCATTGAACTTAATCAAACCTGCTCTGAGGTTTTCCAACTAAGCTCACGCCAGGCCTCCCATGAGATACAGGGTTTGCTCCATTTGCAAGTGTCGGCAGTGCAGACCGGGCAGCTCCACCTTCAGGGCCACTCAGTTCAACGTGATCTTTTGATTTGCTCAATATTTTAATGTTTGAGACTCCTCCAGCGACATGAAAGGAAGTACCATTCAAGTTCTGACGCTGCATTGCTGAGAACGAAGGAAGCTCATTAAAACTGGCCTTATCAGCTGAGGATTCAAGAGAGGAGACCTTTTTTGAACGGTGGGACTGTGCCATAGGAGTGAGTGCTACAGAAGGCCGCGATGGTGAGTATGAAGATGGTGCTGCAGCTGCAGCTGCTGCCACTTTAGCAACAGCTGCTGTGGCAGCTATGATTTCTTGCGCACCTTCTCGAAGTTGAATGTAGTCACCCTCAATCAGAAATAACTAGAACCGGACAAAAGAAAATAAGTACCACCTATCAAAAAGTCAGAACAAAAGAAGTAACAAGAAAGAATAAGACATACATCAGGGTGACCGGCCACAAACTCGTCAAGCTTCCCATACTTCTTTTTGTAGTCATGCCAGTGTAGAGGGGCAAGCATTTTTCCAAGTCTGTTTGGAAGCTGTTCAAACACATAGCACAAATGGTCAAGCATCCAAACCACAATATTGGTACTCCAATAAATTATTCATAGCTAACAGAAATCAGTTAACTCACTGTTGAGCTAATCCGGATTCTGCCACCAGATCCTATCGTGCGAGCTATAGAAGCCAGCAATGCCCTTTCATCCAACAGATAACATTCCCCAGACTTTCCAACTATATTACTTTTCTGCCCAGAGGAACCTAAGGCATTGGTCGAAACAGCATTCAAGGTGGTATTTGAGGTTGTTTCGCTGTAACTTACAGCATTAGTTGGTGCTTCAGATGAGGATACATTGACAGCAAAATGGGAATGTTCCATGGTTGCGATTTTGTTTTCCAGTTCATGGTCAATGACTGGGCTGCCTTTCTTCTCCTGCAGCAGAATTAATTTAATGTAAGCTATCAATCTAACAAGAATGGAAGCAGAATCAACTCACAACCCGAAGCCCATGGTGAAGAAATATAGCATAAAGACATGCAGAAGCAACGTGGATATGCGGGAGCAAACAATTTCAAAACCTTAGCGTCATTGACATGTTCAAGAGGATTCAGTGTAAGAGCACCATGAAACTGGGAAGAAATTTGCTGCAGGTTCTGCTGAGATTGAGCATCATCCCGACTTCCATCTATAGAATCCTGCACCTGAAACATATCATAACCAAAACAGAGCTAAGGATATCAAGAGAAGTAGCACAATGCAAATTCTATATGAATTATCTGTATGAGCTACAAACCTGTTCCTCTCCATTTGGTGATGGGACCACAGAATCAGCAGCTAAACATGGACTGACATTAGTGTCCGAATAATTTCCATGAAGAACTTGCCCATTTACTGATGCTTCATAGTCATAATTGGAATCTTTCCTCATCAAGTTTTCTTCAGTTTGCTCAGGATACTGATTGTGTATAGGCACATTTTCGCCATCTGGCAAAGTCTTGAACACGATAAAGCAAAGATAACGAAGATTAATGAACAATTGGAATTTGTAGAGAAACAATAAAATAAAAGAGATCATCTACCTGTTGGCCTTGCCAGTTTTGGATCGATGAAGGAAAATGAGATTGTGTCGCATGTGATGGGGGAGGCACACCTTGTTGATGCATTACAAATGGGTGCAATGCAGTTGGAACATAGGTGGGCATTCCAAATAGGGATGATGGAGCAAATGCAACACCATGAACAAGGTCGGCCTAATAAAAAGAAAAACCAGTGCAACAAGAAAGTGATCCAATTTAATTTCTGTATGCAGGTGCCTGTAGTAATTACAATGGCAATCTTTCCTTCTCCAGATGCATTATCAGCAGGGGGAAGGAGGGATAAATTAAAATTGTACAAAAACTATTACCAAGAAAAGGAAATAAATAATAGCACAAACTCATATCAGATTTTCTCAATGAGATGCAGATAAATTATGTGAAAATAAGATGGAGTCATGATGCATTAACTCATAGACCTCCTTAACTCCAAGCTACTTCACTTAAATACAGAAGCACATCAATGAGAAAGAAGGCTGAGAAAGTGCAAGATAAAAAGAAACAACATTGGAACTAAAGATCTGACATCGCTTTTAATAATTGATCTCAAGGCTTCTTATTGATATAATAGACAAAATCTTATAGCATAAAATCGAATCAACCACCAACAAGACATGAGATCATTTACCTGAGCCGATGTGTTTCCTCCAGAAGTTTCAGAACTGCCAGTTTGTAGGTCACCAGTGGTTGCACTGGGCAAATTGTTGTCATTCACCTCCAACTGGCTACCATTGACATGTCCAAGTCGGGAAGCATCATTTGAATTTGTAAGGGAGACATGCGATCCATCTGAATGGCTTCCACTCTTTTCTCTGGCATCAGCCAATTCAAGCTGGAGCTGTTGTATATGCAGATGAAGCCTTTCCATCTCCCCAAACTGATTGAAAATGTATCAAATCAGCTTCTATATGGAATGAAAAAACAACTATCAACCTTAGTATTTGTTTCACGCAGATTACTATGGCTTAACCACCTGTCTCTGACAAACAAGCCACAGCTGATTATACTGCTCTGTTCGTTCCCGGAGTTCAGCTTGTAAAGTGTGATTAGTGCTTGATTGGAGCGCATCCATTTCCTGAGCACGTGTCATCCAAGCTTGCGCCTCCCTCATCTGCTCGTCTTTGAAAAGAATAGTTTCTTGAGCAATCCTATGCTGAAGGAAGAAAGTTGACCATCAATACACATCTAATCAATTTCATAATATCATACCTTACAAACTATTCAAACTTAGCAAGTAAAATCGCGCCTAATAAGACATTTCTTGTCCAACGGGACTTCATCTCAAGAGCAAGACAAGGCCTCTCACTAAAACCATCAACTTAGCATGATCAAATTGCAGCACTCAGACATCAACAGAGAAGTGTAAGCTAACTAGATTAGCTCACACAGTTTTCAAGAACATACTGAATATCATCCTGAACTACAGAGACTAACAAATAATACAATGACTGCACAAATTCTTCAGAATATTGGATGTATCAATGTCACACAGATAAGAACACATGTGCATGATACAGATATATATACAAACCTGTTCCTGCAACTCAATTAACTGTCCCTCCTTTTCTTGAATATGTTCCTGAAGGTCATGGATTTGTTTAATATGTTGCACTCTTTCAGCTTCAGAACTGTCCCTCTCCCTCCTGCAGAAGGATCCAGGTCAAACATATTATACTCACAAAACCTTTAAAAACATTATGCAACAGACAAGGCAGAAAGACAAATGAAGATAATATTATCCATGCAAATAATCACCGACTGCAGGGAGAGCACAAAATTATACGCTCATCAGGCTTGGAACAATCATAATAGAACTAACACTTGACAAAAAAATGCCATAATTAGTCAAGAACGCGGCAAAAAATTATATTTTAAAGCAAGCACATGTTCATGTCGTCTGAATCAGAACATACAACTAACATATATCCAACGATACAATAGAACATTCAACATCAAAGCAAACAAGAACCTGTAACTCTGGAGCTCCTTGCTTTGCTCTCTTAAAAGATCCTCTTTGGCCCAAGCCTGCTAAAATAGAGGAAGAGAATAAAATCAAAAACAAAATCACAAAGCATCAGCTGTAGATAATCACAATGACAAGAAGGAAAACACAGAAGCTCTGAAACTAACCGCTTCATTGTCCAATCTAATAGCATGCAATTCTCTTTCCTTTTCATCCATCCTTCTCTCCAGCTCATGTATCTTCTGTTCCTTTTCACGCAGTTGTTCCTAGAGAACCAATCATGCTCTAAATCATTTAGAAAGATAACTCCAGCACTAGTGCACATCCATGCATCTAACTACAAATGCATCAACACTAAACGAAATTTTAGTGAGAAAAACCATTAGCATATCTAATTGCACATGGATTGGAGCGTCAAAAACATTTGAGCAGGAAAACACCATGAGTGCTACATGTTCATGTAACTTCCTAGTCCCTGTGCATGGATCAAACTTCATGATAACAAAAACCACCCAAAGTAAATGGAAAAACCTGAAGCTTGCGAGTTGTATTTGCATGCTCTTTCATTTGAGCATCAAATGTATTCTGCAACCCCATAATTTCTGATCTAGCAATGACCTGTGCCCGAAGCTCAATCTCCATATGTTGCAACTCCTCCCTTTGTTTCGCTACAGTGTGAAGTTTCTGCTGCAAAATATCATTGTCCAAATCTCCATCAATAGTTATTGAGCAGAAATCTACATCCAATGGCTCTCTCCCATGCTGCACCTTAATATAATACACATAAAATTACTTTCCTTTACACCCAATTCTTACACAAAAATAAACAACTTGCAGGCAACATTCACCCAAAAAAGAAAAATGTTCTCAAAAACAGTTATTACCTCGTATATCAATCTTTCATCGGATTGACCTAGTTTTGACCGCTCCAAATCCTGTACATATGCATGTCAAAACAAAACAAAACAGAAAGACAAAAGGGACAAAAAACCCTAACTTTTTGATGCAATGTTGCACTTACGGGCAAGTCTAATTTTCCGAACAAATTAGAATCGGAAAAATGAAATCGGAATAAAGCCAATGCAACTAGATTTCACTAAAAGCTACACCAAAATGTACTTTTTCGAAAAAGAAATTGATAGTCAGATTTCAAAAGCAAAAATAAAGCGAATGCACATAGATTTCTACCTCGTTACCGGAGTTTCGAACCGACTGCTCAGAGACTACACGCCACTCCTTCCTGGAATGTTGCAGAGAAGAAGAAGATGACGACATCGGCGGCAAGGAAACACCTCCATTTCGCGCGGCGGCAGAAGCCCCGGGCGCGGCCTCCATTAACGCAAAAGTAGAGTACACCTTCACTCAAAAAAAGCCCTAATTTATCATTAAAAACCCTCACTTAAAAACTCGAAAAGCACGAAAGCAAACAACAATGGAGATGGAAAAAACCTAAGAAATCAAATATTAACGGAGAGTTAAAATCGAGTAACGAATCTTTTTACGTTTTCTGGCTATGGATTTTGAAGATCGGGATGTTTAGAGGGGTTTTGTAAATAAGGGGTTTTAGAGGGACTAGAAGTGTAAATTAGTAAAACTTGTTGACGACAAGATGGAGAGGAAAGAGATGATTGTGTGTAGGAAAATTTTGGACGAAACTGCTCCTTCCATCATTTATAGGGCTAGAGGGAGAGAACTATTCCCTGTTACGCACTTCAGAAGTTTACCGTCACTAGAGGGAATCACAACCGTTCAATTAACAAATCGGACTTTGATTGGAAAATCGACGGTCTTAGGGGATATGGGTTCTTGGGCTGGGCTTGTGTCCTTTACTTCGCTTTGTGTATGGGCTTCAAGAGGGCTAAGGCCCAAAAATATCTGGGCTTCGCTTGGCCATACTTGTCCAGACTCCAGTAGATGTCTTGGGCCGGACTATTCTTTGAGCCGAAATTTTGATATTATAAAGAATTTCAAGGACGTCCACCCAATTAGTTTAGGCCAATCGAATGGATTGTTTGGCCCGACAATATTTGTTCGACTAGAATTTTGACATCCACTAAGAGGAAATTAAAAGTGTACTTGGAGATATAAGTTAAAAATACCAAAAAGTTAGATAAGAATTGCTTAACTGTTAGCCTTTTCTCTTCTCTTTTTTTTTTTAAAAAAAAAAAACTTTATAGAATTGAAAGTGGAAATATCACTTTCGGACACTCCAAGACAGCTAAAATTCAACAAAATGCTAAAAACGGATTTTTAAATAGCAGCAAACACCACCTAGCATGTTGTGGGATTAGGAATTATCTTGTAGCTAAACTTGGGCCGACTCATGAGATTTCATCAAAACCCTTCAATCCTCGAGTAAATGAAAATAACGACGATGTGCTAAATTGGGAGAGGTAAGGATAGGCAAAAATGACATCATACTAGGATGTAATTTCTCATCAACTATTTACCAAGTTCAAGACTTCGAAACTTTTGGGTTCTTGGGCTGGTTGAATAACCCTAGAAGATATGGGCCAAGGTGGCGGGCCTCTGAGATTGAGCCTTGTGGATTAACTATGTATTGGGCCATGCTATGCCAAATGGATATGTGAACCGTTGAACTAGAATAGGATTTGGTCCAAATTAAGTTTACCTATCAACATCAGCTATTACTTGTACTAAAAAGAGGTATCTAGGTAGTTCTCATGCTAATTTTTAATGTCCAAAATTATTAATATACTTATCTAATAACTCCAATAATTGCAATCTTTTTTAATGTAATATCTTAATTAAAAAACTTACCCACTTTCTTGAGAATTTCCCAACTTTGTTTCAAAATTTCTGTTGCGTCTTATCATCTCTATATTCAAATGAAAATGTCCATCGAGTGTTATTCTTTGTATAATTTTTGTTCAGTGGAAGAGCCCACTATGGGAAGAGCTTTACATGATTCTTTGGATATCTTCTGGTATTCTTGAAGTTTAGGAATTTCCTGTTGAGGGTAACTTAAACATAATTATTTTATTCAAGTTTTATCTTACTATGTTCATGATATAAATTGAAAGTTCGTTATCATTTCATATGTTACTCTAGTTTGATTGGACACGACCCATAGTTATACTTGTCATGATAATCAACATAAGATGCATTATAATGATTATTTCATTCAAAAATAATTAAACTTATCAATAAGCTCCCCATCGGAGCAAATTGCCGGCAAATTCCCACGAAATCAAAGCCAACAAAATCTCACATGTGTGCAACGCATGACGAGGGTCGAGGGGGGTCACGCCATCGTCACACTAGCACCGAGCTCGTCTTTGCGATGATTTTAGCACGCACCTGTAGCTCCCCACCACTATCTAGCTCATGCAACCTTTCAGTTGGGATGGTGCCTCATGTTGGCAATGATTTTCTAGCGCCGACAACAGTTTTCCGACAGGTCTCCGGCGACTTTCTAGTGACTTTTCTGGCGAGCTACGAGTGCATGCTAAAATCATCGTGAAGACGAGCTCATCCTCGAGGAGACATTGGGATTAATTATCATGAGTTTGGTGTTTATAAATATGAGTCAAAAGATTTATTATAGACTAATGTGGTAACTGAAAAACTAATCAAATTGAGTTATTCTTGATAAATGAGCTTTATCAGACACTTTCATCAACCGAATTAATTTTTTTGAAATAAACCAAATTAGTGTTAGATTCAAAATGTATTTATCCATGCAAGCATCAAGTGTCAAAATTGCGAGTTAAATAAAATCTTCAGCTATCGTAGTAGAAGTCATGGTAAAGACTTTGCATATGACTTGGATGTCTCAATATTTATCACATAAGATAAAGATTGATGACAAAAAGAGGTTTGGCGGCGAAGAAGACCAAAACACATCCTCGGAATATGAAGCGTTCGATGTTTGGATAAGGAATGAATAAACCTAATTAATTGACTCTATCCATGACTTTTTATGCTCCCTAAAGAAACATGATGCTTGTATGTTTGGATAACCATTGAGGAATCCTATTTGGTTGCTCTAAGTTAGGGACACAAATAAATCAACTCTACTCGTGAGCCTGACGAATAAGATTGAAAAGTGCTCTAACTTAAGTCGAATTTTGTAAAGATTCCGAGCAAAGCTCGAGCTTAATAATTCTTATTTGTAGGTTCAAGAGCTCATTTTTCCTTAAATATATATGCATATGCAAAGTTATAAATAATTAAATTAAATTATTTAAGATTAATTAAATTTTTTGAGCTTAAGGTCAAATCTATTACTTGAAGATAATAAAATAATCGAATTCAAACTTGACTTCGAACTCGAGCATATGACGGTTACAATTTCAAGTCAGACAAGTCAAGCCAAGCTAAACTCAAACAGAAGCTCGAGCTTGGTTGAACTTAGTATTTCTCAACTTAGCGAGCTCGAGTTTGATTTATTTTGTTCAAACTCAAACCTTAAAATATGATCAAAACTCAGCTCAGTTTGACTCAGCTTGTCTACATGTTAGATTTAAAAATAGAAGAAAAATAAGCAAGTAGATTGAAAGTCCAAAAAGGGGTCTTAGTGCAAGAAATGATGAGAATTTGAGTAGGTAAAATTTGGACAACTAAATAGGACTACAGTTGTTTACAGTTCATTCCATTATCAACTGCCACCAAGAAAATCAAAACATTTAATTATGCCACAAAAAGTTTTCTTTGCCTCCCACTAATCTATATTCATTATCATATTCATGTGAAATTAAAAATCCCAAAAGCCCACTAATTAATTTGTTAAATTTGGTCGTGTTTCATGTGAAAAATTATCTAATAGTAATTGAGGGGTATTGTGGTCACATGAGATTTAATAATTTTATATTATTGATTAAAATGAGTTCTTCCATTTTTACGATCTCAATCTTTTATTTAATATGTAGACAAACTTAACGGTCTAGATGAAGCTACTGAAATGTATCAAGTCTTATGTTAAACTTTGAAAATTGTCCTTGAATTTTTGTATTTTTTCCTGAGTCAAAGATATATGACTGAATCTCCATTGTGAATATTTAATATTGCAGGCGAGATTGTTCATCTTAATGTATAAAATAAGATCCACATCACACCTAAGTATAGTGCAAGCTCGAAGATAATAATAGGGTTACCCCAAACACTTTAATATGCAGTATCAATCATAAAATTAAGTGGAATTATTGGCACAGATCTATGTTAAATTGGCATATTAAAGATCGCTTTAAAGTTTATGTGACCTATGTTAGCAATAATTTATCTAAGGAATTATGTATCTAAAAATCACATGTAAAATTGACCGGACAAAATATTTATAATAATCAAACCCAAGTAGTTGACCATATTGAAGTAAAAAGTATGCCATGAAGAGAGAGGGAAATTATGTTTAGTATGATCTAATTATTGACTTTTATTCTTAAAATATATATATATTACTATATATATGTTTCTAATAAAAGATGATAATCACTACTTCTTCAAAATGTGGTGCAAAGTCAACGGCATTGCTTTTTGAAATGGAGTCCGAATGAAATGCTTCTCCCCCTTTCCCAATTTTTCCTCCCGTTTTTTAATTGGGAAGCAAAATGTTAAAAGAAGAGCTGCTGTTCACACCCCCAAATAAAAACTCAGATTTTTGGGTCCCTCAATAATAATAATAATAATAACAATAACAATAACTACTACAACAACAACAATAACAACAATATTTCACCGAGTCCAGTTGCGCGGGCCTGTGACCCTAGCGAGGGCAACGTCCCTTGGCCGAAAGCGGTTTGTGCTGCATCCTAGTCCCGACAGGGGGTGGGTTCGAGACCGCTGGGGGATACTCAAATCAAATTAGGAACGATCCCCGGCCCTTTGAAAAAAAGAAAAAAAAAAAAACAATAACAACAATATTGTTATTGTTATTAAAAACTTATTAATAGTGTTGATGTGTTGCTGAACAAAAATACAAGTCAACAACAATATATTTTTAGTAAATTCTAACCTAAAAATTAAGTTACAAAAAATAGGAAATCATGGGACAGTCACAAGGATACTAGCCGTTAGTATTCTTTCATTGCTAATTGTAATGGAGAGAATTTTGAATGTGTAACCTACTAAGATTTAGGAACTAAGTTATTTAGAAGATATATTAAGCTGGTTGGGTACGAACATCAACCATGTAGTACGAGGTGCTTTGATATTTTGTTATGTTTTTGCAGGTGATTGATACAATCAAATCATGTGGTTGTGCGACATTACTATACCCTCGTATGTGCTCATCACACGATATTATATTACTGAATTGAGCCGATTTTGACCGAATTGGATGGATGTTTTATTTTTCTTGATCACATGAGATTTGATAATTTTATATTAAAGATTAAAATGAGTTCTTCCATTTTTACGATCTCAATCTTTTATTTTATATGTAAACAAACTTGACGGTCTAGATGAAGCTATTGAAATGTATCAAGTCTTATGTTAAACGTTGAAAATTGTCCTTGAATTTTTGTATTTTTTCCTGAGTCAAAGATATACGACTGAATCTCCATTGTGAATATTTAATACTGCAGGCGAGATTATTTATCTTAACATATAAAATAAGATCCACATCACACCTAAGTATAGTGCAAGCTCAAAGACAGTAATAGGGTTTAGCCCAAACACTTTAATATGCAGTATCAATCATAAAATAAGGCGGAATTATTGGCACAGATCTATGTTAAATTGGCAAATTAAAGATCGCTTTAAAGTTTATGTGACCTATGTTAGGAATAATTTATCTAATGAATTATGTATCTAAAAATCACATGTAAAGTTGACCAGACAAAATATTTATAATAATCAAACCCAAGTAGTTGACCATATTGAAGTAAAAAGTATGCCATGAAGAGAGAGGGAAATTTTGTTTAGTATGATCTAATTATTGACTTTTATTCTTAAATATATATATATATTTCTAATAAAAGATGATAATCACTGCTTCTTCACAATGTGGAACAAAGTCAACGGCATTGCTTTTTGAAATGGAGTCCTAATAAAACGGTTCTTTCCCGTTTCTCAATTTTTCCTTCCATTTTTATATTGAGAAGCAAAATGTTAAAAGAAGAGCTGCTGTTCACACCCCCAAATAAAAACTCAAATTTTTTGGTCGCTCAATAATAATAATAATAACAACAACTACTACTATTAATACAACAACAACAACAATATCGTTATTGTTATTAAAAACTTATTAATAGTGTTGATACGTTGCTGAACAAAAATACAAGTCAACAACAATATATTTTTAGCAAATTCTAACCTAAAAATTAAGTTACAAAAAATTGGAAATCATGGGACAGTCACAAGGATACCAGCCATTAGTATTCTTTCATTGCTAAGTGTAACACGGAGAATTTTGAATGTGTAACCTACTAAGATTTAGGAACTAAGCTATTTAGAAAATATATTAAGCTGGTTGGGTACGAACATTAGCCATTTAACGAGGTGCTTTGATATTTTCTTATGTTTTTGTAGGTGATTGATACAATCAAATCATATGGTTGTTCGATATTATTGTACCATCGTATGTGCTCATCACACGATATTATATTACTAAATTGAGCCGATTTTGATCGAATTGGATGGATGTTTTTGTCTTGGTCTTAGTCTTTGGGATTTTTCTTGGTAGTTTATTTTAGGTGGGGTTAGTGGGCCAATGATGATTAGGCCCACGCCAAGTGGGACAACATGTCAAGAGTCAGGAATTCCACCATTCTATGCATCAGCTTCTCCACAAACCGCCAATATGCAACTAATGATATTTCAACCGCTGAGATTTCAATCAATGTACATATTTTTGTATTTATTTGTTTTTAAATTAAATAAATAAAAATGGGAGAAAAACAGTTATTATATCAGTGGGAGAAGCAGTGTGAACAAAGGCAGCTGCCAACCACCCAATACACAATTCTCACCTGAAAAAATTAATAATAAAATAAGCCACCAAAAAATAAATAAAGATAAAAAGAAGAAGAAGAAAAAGAAGTGGGTGAGAGTTGCATAATACTAGGAGTCTAGGACCCACATCTCCAACCTCATTGGTCATATGCAATCCAACAATCATCCTGACTTCTTGAGGATGCATTGTTACAATAATTGGCAAAATATCAAAGTAAACAAACAAAATATTTTTATTAAAAAAAAAAAGCAAATTAATTATTTAATACTTTTTTTTAAACATAAAAAAATATTAGAACATAGGAAATAGTGAGAATATAGGATTAAACCAACACACGATCACACACAAAGAGAATAGAGAAGAAGAAAATGACAAAAAGATTTAACGAGATTCGGCCAAAATAAGCCTATGGCCTCAAGGTATGAACATAGTGAGTTTTTTATAATCCAATAGAAGATAATGATGCAATTGACCTCAATTACAATGCCATTTTGAAAACCTCAATCGTTTCCCAATTTAACTGGCCAAAATTGACCTTACAAAAGAAATATAATAAAAAAAACAAGTCGCCTGAGCCCGGAAACCCAACACTGATTCCCATATTTTTCTCCAATTCTGGTCACACCGCAAGCTTTTCGAGTCGGATTGCAATTTGGATCCACAAAAGGAAAATTCAAGACATCAAGTTAACAGGAAAATTTTTGTCTTTTGTGTTTTCTCTCTTATTTCCAAAAACTAAATATCAACAGATAAATAGAATGAATTTAAGCGATCAATATTTAAGATGAATTCATGTTAAATGAGATGATAGTCTATACCTATGATAACTAGCAGTCACATTTCAATAATAATTACAAGAATCTCAAATTATATCTTTCTACTTTTGTCACTAATTGAAGATTCAGAAATTATCAACAAAACCTTATCTTTTCAGGCGAAGGTCTCATGACCTCTAAAATTATAATTCATGAATTCAATTTCTATCAACATGCAATACTATTTTTTTTTTCTTTTTTACTGCATGATAATTTTGGAAATTTTTCACATAATAGTAGCTATAACTCGTAATCTCACTTATATAAGATTACAAAAATCCCACGTTATATTTTTACGAGATTTCATAAATTGAAAGTCGCAAACTAATTACTAAAATTTTAGAAAATATCATTTGAAATGGTTGAAAACATTCGTCCCAAATTCTAATGATTGTAAGAGTAATCATCAAGTGGCATTGAGCAAAATAACCCCCTTAATTTATGAAAACTTAATTAGTTAAATGAAGCAAACCAAAATTAACTAAATTCTCCATTATTTTCTGTGGATAATGCAAATTCATGATCAATTTAATCAATATAAACGAATAAAAATAAAAATAATTATGATTAAAACAACAAATTCAGAACAAACCCAGTTCAAATTTTACACGCACACCAAACGTAATTCCCCTAACAAATTCCACCAATTACACAACACATGAAAAAGGAAAAAGAAATCAAGCTTTGAAGCACAAAAAATGGTGGTGCTGGTGGTGGCCGTGATGATGATGATGCGACATCGTTTCCTGATCAATCAGACCCC
>JACFYI010002211.1:711780-722356 GCA_014898755.1 Handroanthus guayacan
TCCTGGCCTATACGCGAAGAGTCTTCCCTTTTTTTTCCTTTTTTCTTTTTTTGAAGGTTATCTTTTATTTCTGGGTTTTTCTGGAGACGGTAAAATTGAGGGCGACGAATTGTGGCTGGGAGGTTGATTTGGGAAATTGCCGGGTCAAAATTAGGGTTAAATATAAACTAAATTATCTCTGTTCGATCATTCGAGATTACAATCAAATCATACTCTTACAACTGCAGTAAAATTTATAATATTATAGCTCCATATTGTGTTCTACTCATTTTTTTTAAAGATTATGATTAGTCCTCAATTTATTTCTGTAAATTTTTTTCCTTTTTTCTTTCTTTTTTTTTCCCCGGTGCAGGAATCATTCCTATCTCATTGAATACTTATGTGAAACCTAACTCACCCTCAATCTAAGGCTAAATGAGGCATAAACCTCAGCCGTCCAAGGAACATCGCCTGCCAAAATCGTTTGCTAGTGTTTATTGAGTTCGGTAAACCTATCTCTATAGACCTGAACTCACACAAATTATCTATTTAAAAGTATCGAAATTTACTACTGAGCCAGTCGCTCATCTCTATCGGTTTATGCTTACAGGATGAGAACTCACCATTAACTTATCATGCCAATTATTATTTTTAATTTTTAAGAAACAATAATTGCATCTCAATGGTATATCTGGTAAAAAAAAACTCGCACAATTTATACTATAGATAAAATGTGAGCCCTTGATGGTAAATTTGGTAACGTGTTTTCATAAAACGTGAATCTATTTGTATTAGTAAAACATCCCTGTGGTACTAACAACTAGACATTGTTATTATTATTATTATTATGGTAAAATGTGTCAAGGATACTAGGTTCGCTTAGCACAACTATTTGTATGATATGCGGTCACAATTGGAGAACCGTGACAGCGACACTTCCTAATGCTAGCAGCCCAGAACATATAACTAACAGTGGCATAGATTAAAAGGGATTTTGAAGCATCTTGGGATGTGAAATTCCGATATTCGCGCAATATGTGCTCACAATTTTAGTATGATAATTAATAATAACACTAACAACGTGATATGTGTGATTTTCTGTATTTGGACAGGGTGTTAGGTGCATCTATACTATATATAAAGTACGAAGGCCTTAGATAGTTATTTTGGTATGTTTTTAAATGAGTTGACAAAATTAACCCTATTTTTGACAGATAATTACAAAATAGTTTTCAATGATAATATATTTTATTTTACTTGGCTTTTTTGATTTTTTTCCTTTTATTTCTTTTCTCTAATTATAATTTTTTCTCTTTTCAACTTTATTCTCTCCAAATTTGTTTTTTAATTGTGTTATTTTACAAAATAAATTCGAGTACAAATATTTAAAAATTTAAGAAAAATTGAAACTATTGAACATAAATAAATATTTTAAATTTTATCCAATTAGAAAATTTAAGCACACGCATCAAGTGTACTACAGTGACTAGTTAGAAATAATTGATTCTAGAATTTTTTCTAAAGAGAAGCGATTACATAAAATTATATAATAATATCATTGTAAGAATGCATTTTAAAGACACAATATATGACTAAATATAATTCAAATAACTTAAACTATCATTCGGTAGATAAAACTTGCCATACGATTATAAAGAATTTATCCCCTTTCACAAAATTTCCTTTAATTGTTTTTGTGATGGGGAACAAAACCTATTGAACTTTTGTCCATATTTTGATAATGAATTATTTGATTTACCGATAGAAAAAAAAATACACAAAGACAACCATATAATAGACAAATATTCACATGTTGTCGATGAGACTCAAACCTTGCATTTTCACTATGAAAATATGAAAACGGTGCCACTACATCCAAAGGAAGATGGCAATTGATTCTAGGATTTAATTATAGAAAAATCTTCTATAATTTAATAAATTATAATAACAATCTATATATAGTTAAATTAATAAGGGGTTAATTGTAAATTTTTTTGACCAATTCATTATACTTTTAGTTTCAGATGGTCTAATTGTAACGTGAAAAGAAAAAAATTGTAATTTCTAAAATTATGAGAGGCATATCTATAATTATAACAAATCGATGTAGTGCTAAGGTGTTAATCCCTTAATTTTAATGGATGTTTTCATTTTAACAAATTTTAAGTTTTTATTTTTTGAACTTTGATTTATGATCGAATATATATATATTTATAAATATATATATACCTATGATTAATATTTGTTTTAAATAAAAATAGGATTAATGACCTCATACCTCCTAAACTCTAGCCTAAACCCTTGCCTTCAGTTTATCTGATGAAAAAAACTTAGTAGAACTAGTGTAATGTTACAAATTATACCCTTTGAAAATTTCGCATATTGACTAAGGGATTACAAATAAATCCCATGTTCATTTAACATGTTAAAGCTCGAAGGGTTTAATAGTAATATTACAATGGTTTCATTAAGTTCATACCAGCTAAACTATTAGCAATAAATATAATTATAAATTCTCGAATGAGAAGAATATTTAGGGATGTTTTTGTAGTTAAATCAAAATTAAGAGGATTTTAGGATAGTTATCCTTTAAATTTATATATATATATATATATATATGTATATATGGGAATAAATGGTGGAAATGGAATTAGGGAATTTGTCATGTCAAAACGAATGAGATTCCAATTTTACAACGACAATTTGAATAGCGTAGGCAAAGGGCAAGTTGCCCAATTTGCAAATTAATTAATTAATTTCGTGTAGGTGCTGTAACTAGTTTCATTAACAGGTGAAAATTATAAATGCAGGTGGGAACATATAAATATTGTTTATATGACTAAGTTAAGGGACAAGTGGTTCTAATTATATAAAAAATATTATTAAATATGATTGATTAATGACATACTTACTACATCATGGCCAATGGTAGGACTAGGTTGTTTGAAGAGCTTTTCAAAGTAGGAGACATCATTTATGAACCCTCGTAAAATTTTCTTTCTTTTTTTTTTTTTAATTTTTAATTTTTAAGGCTTGGTGCAATAGTCGGCTTGTGCAACAAGACTATTAATTGGTTAGCTTTATTCAATTGCAATTAAGGCTAATTAGTACTAAAAGTAATGGTTTAAAGATTAATATTCAATAGCTGAGTCATTTATGGTTAGAAAGTGTTTTTTTTATAAAAAAGACATCTATCATTTATAGTTTTTCTTGACCTATTACTACTACTTTACTAGTTGGGTTAGGGACCAAAAATAAAAAGAAGAAGAAGAAGAAGAAGAAGAAGAATCTTATAATATTCAAAGGGTGTTTGGCAAAATGCATTTGAAATACTTTATAAAACTTCTATACGTCTAATAACGATGGTTCAAAACTCATAAGATACTGAATCTTATTTAAAAAATAAATTGTTAAAATGTTTAAACAGAATATGATTTTTAGAGCCTGTAAAATATATATTAACGATAATTTTATAATTAATATGATTAACATTAAAATAACATTTTAAGATTTTGAAAATAAATTATGATCTTTTTTCTTTTTCTTAAAAATTTTTTATAAAATCCTAATATTTTATCTAAAAATTATAAGTTTTTTTAAAGAAAAAAATTATCAAATACTTCATAAAATATTATTACTTCTTAATTATTTTATAAAATATTTGAAGAGCTTATGGGCTCACTTAAACACCCCTTCTAGATAAATTTATCTTAGAATCTGAATTATTCAAGAAAACAAATTATTCTCTTTTACTTTTCTGTTTTATGAATATTATTAAATCATTTTATGCATATAATTGTTACATTAACTCTATGTTTGAATTTCAGGAATTAAAACTAAAATATGATTTTTATTTTATTTTCAAAACCTTTTTTTTAATCTTTTAATTACCTTCCACACTCAGCTCCTTCATCCCCAGATAATATCAAATAATCGGTCAACGAAATATAACGTCAGATGACGTAAGCTACTAGAGATTAGCCAATGGCAGGTGAGAAAGCTTGCTAATGTATACGTTAGAGCAAGTGACACAGGGTTTGCATCAATTATTAGAGAGAGAAAAAATCCCAAATTATAGGAAGACTAAAAGCAATTGCATTTGCTTTTGGTAAATGAAATTTGGGCCCGAAGTCACGGTCCATATGGGCCCCACCCATATAGGATGGCCGGTTTCGCTGTTACGCACTTCCCTGGGAAGAAATATAGACCAATCACATGCTGCTGATTTAATCGTGGCCGCAGATTCGTTGACTTTTTAAGCCACTAAAATTATTTCTATAAAATTTAAATGGCATATGTCATACGTACCATGAATCTATCTTGAGGAAAATAAATTGTTGTTTTAGTTGTGACGTGTGATTATATCTGACGTTGTCTCATATTGACATATTCAAGGGATTTGAGCCAAAAAAATATATTATGACTCAATTTTTTATATTTCCAGACGTATTTTTAAAACAAAAATTCATAATGAAAAGTGATCGCTGGACAATGTCTCGATGTAATCAGGTCTATATTTGCGGCATCATCAAAATGTATATAAATATATTGTTGGTGTTGTTGATATTAACTAGAATAAATAAGAATGTTCAAATTTTGTGATTTTGTAATATCTTATAGGTAAATCAAATCCTAGTTAACTTTGTTGTATGAATTAAACAAATAGGAAAATTCATATATATATATATATCATAATTTTTTTAGAGAGAGAAGCGATTACATTTAAATTATAAATCAATATCCTTATATAAATATTATTAAATCACCTAAACACTAGTCAATTTCTGTAAACTATCATTCGGTAATCAAATGCTAATACACTATCGATTGGCTTCAAACTTTTACCTTTATTATGGAATGGGGAGGCAATATCACTTCATTTAAAGTGCGATAACATATATTATAATCAAATTTGCGACATTTGAATTTTTCAATAACATAATTTCTATTTATTACCATTTGGCATGTTTAGTATTTATGTCGAAATTATTAGACATGTATCTCTATTTGTTTCTTTATTTTATTACTTTTTAAATATATTTTGAAGTTCAAATACATATTGAAAATAATTAGTCCTTGAAAAATAAGGTAGATATGGTATGCAACTAATTTTTATTTGTTTTTTCCTGAAATCCAAAAAAGTCACATTCATTCCCATGCAAGCAAAGTACCTAACATCCACTCATTTAAGCGATAATATTTATATAATTATGCATAATTAGTAAATAAAATATAGATAACTATCTTGTACCAAATTGGATATTGTTACATAAAAAACAAAAGAATAAAAATATGACACCTATTTGAATTTGGATAACACTTGATGCATATGACGATATGAGAAAACTTTTCACTACCCATCTATCACAAAATTAATGAAATTTATTACAAATATAGTTTTGTGATGGATTTTATTTCATTATAAATTCGTTAGTATATACCTTGTCAATTATTAGGTCAATAGCAAAATAAGGAATTGAAGCCCAATACGAACTAACTTTTATGATGAAATTTTCCATTACAAACTCAAGTAATTTTATAGAAATTTATCTCATACTTGTCATGAGTTGCGTCCTCATTTATACGAGTTTTGCTAATCATTTTTAAAACTTGTTCATATCTCATTACAAATTTGTCACACATTTCCTCTAGTGAAGAATTATTGCTTGTAATGTGAGAATTTTTATAAATATATATATATATGTCAACAATATTGATATGTACCTAGCTACAATAGAAAAATACAATTATACGAAAAAGTTGTATCATTTTCAACAAACGATGAAAAGGATAATTCATCTAATGTTAGGTAAGGGTGAACTCCATAAGATAAGCAAATAAAGTACAAATAAAATAATAACATTCATAAATTTAAAAAAGGAAAATATATTTTTCATAATTATTATATTCCACCAAAACACTATGAAAGAAATAAATGAAGATATTATTTGTATTTATTTAAATATGATTACTTTATTATTACTCTCCACGCGTAGCAACAGATATATACGTCTGAATATGAACAATACATGGTGATGGGGCCAATATGTAACATAGATTTCAGACAACGTACCTTTAAGAAGACGAAATCCATGGTGACCGATTAAGACATAAACTCAAGGAAAAAATGAAAAAGAACAACAATTAATATTTAATTTCATATTTTTTTTGGCATATTATGAACTTTGTATATATTTAAATTTTGTAATTTTTTAAACTGTATGAATCGACAGTTAGATATTTGTTACATGGCAGGCTTGTCACTTAATGACCCGAAACAAGTATAGTAATATATGAACCATATGAATTGCTTCATATAGGGGATATCTGCTTTGAATTATGATTATTTAAGGAAGAATTTTAATCCACTCTAAATATGAGTAGATTGAAGAAGATTAATTGATATTTAAGAAATAAAATAAATGTGTTCGAAATAAATTTATCCAAATTCAAACTTGATTTTTTAAGTTTTTTTATGGATTTGGAACTTACTCTGCCATCGGATGATTAAGGTCATTTTATAATTTGAAAAACGTAAAAATAGTTTTAAAATATAGTTTAATGTTATTTTCAATTATATAATTATTAATATTTAATTACTATAAATTTATGTGTAAAAAATTTAAAATTTTATAAAATAAAAAGCTATAAATATAAAATTTTGGGCAGATTGCCTGGCTCTTGTGGAAGAATATTAGATGATTTGGTCAAATAAGTTCTAACAACATATTTTTAAAATAAAACTTAATATCTTATAAAATCTAAAATAATCTTGTAATATGTATAAACTTATAAAATGATTTAAATAAGTTTAGCCAAATACCCTTTGTATTCTCATGGCATTAGAAATTAGAAGGAAAAGCAAATTAAAACGTGATAGAACCTTAAGGGGTCCAATTACGATGGGTGGGTATCCATTTAAGCCCATCTATTTACCCATTGTGATAGCTTACTATTAGACAAGCATTTCATTTCGTTTAGAGCCCAATAGCGATCTTTGATTTAGGGTAGTGATCCTTTCCTTTTCTATTTCCAATTATGTTCATTTTTTTTTTTTTTGGAGGAACAAGTGTTTGGAGTTCAAATTCCAAACCCAAGCCCAAATTGTTTCAGTTTTGTGTCATATCCTCATAATATAATGTACAAACATATCATTTTGACCGATGAGGCAGTGTCTTAATGGTAAGATATAGACATATAAGATAATTAATTTTTTTTTACTATATCATAATGTCGAAGATTTTTCTATGTTATATAATAGATTGTCAAGAATTTTTCTTTGATTGTTATTATACCAGCATTTGATTGTTATTGATGTGTCGATATATTGATTTAATTTTGTAATTATTTCTCTTAAGAAAAAGAAATCATTTTCCAAGCTGAAAAATGATTGATACATCATTTTGATTTTCTTTTTTGAAGGAAAATATTGGATGGTATAAATCCAAATCCGAATGGTAAAAATAAAAAAAATCTTAGATATTATTAATGAAATAGTAATGTTATCATTAATTGTATATAGTTAATTATAAGGGACAATTATTCATTGAATTCGTTGACAATTTTTTTTTTTTTTAATTATTATACACAAATGCGAATTCACTGGCAAAAGCTGCTGCACAACAAGTGTAGTATATACTTAATATAATTTATATATTTAATATAATTACATATATAATTTAATATAAATAGATCAGTAGATTGAGGTGATTATATTAGAGTAAGTTAAAATAAAAAATATTTTCAAAAATATATGTAAAAACATATTAAATAGGGATTCACACTTTTTTGAAAAAATTATACAAATAAATACTTAAAACTAGAGAACAAAAATGAGTATGGTTGATCATTGCTACTTGCAAGCACAATGCTGGTAAGGTACTACTCCCATACAAGCAATCTAAAATGGTGTATCATGGAAAAGGGTATATTTTGGAATTTCCAGACTCTGTTGTCATCAAGGTTTTGCCATTTACAGCAAAAATATATATATACACATGCACGCTCATACAACATACACATAACACACATAATTTTTTTATTTCTTATTTTAAATAGTTTGTCACAAGTTTAATAAAATTTATCAAAAACATGATTTTGTGATGGATTTTATTCTGTCGATCTTATAACTAATTAGAAATTGAATTCCATCATATAATTAACGTTTGTCATATATGGAATTTCCTATCACAAATTAAATTTATTATAGAAATTTATTGGAAGTTTTCTATAGGCACTATAATTCATATGTATTTTGCTAATTTCTTAAAGTCTATCACATATGGTGTTTAATTGTGAGAAATCTTATTTGTCACAAATTTCCTATTAGTGAAGAAATGTTTTTTTGTAATAGCAGCTGAATTTACTTATGTTATTAAAATTAATTTAAAAATATTTTGCCCCTGAATGTAAAGTTAGTGGAATACTTTGCCTATTAAGTTGAATTGCAGGCGCAATATGTAACAACACAATTAGCATGTAACTTCTTACATGCTTCGTTGAATGATGTTCTCGTCATTTTCTTTTCTTTTAATTAACAGACCAAAAAATCTATTAATTTTGTGAGCAAGAACTTGAATTTTTCAAATCGAAAATAAAAAAAAAATGACAAAAATGTCTTACGAAAATGCATAACTCTATATGTGGGGTAAGTAATGAAATCTAATATGAAGGGAAAATATCAATATTTTATGTGTTGTCCCTTCTTTTTTTTTTTTTTTTTTTTTTTTTTGATAAGAATGTGTTGTCCCTTCATAATTTATATTTCTCCATCTTTGTATGTTTTCCGAAGTTCTGATATTCTGATTTTTAACACAGGTAAAAATATAGCGTGCCATCAAAGGTTCAGTGAATGTTAAAACAGTGATTTAACGAGGAATTCGGCATTGCTGTGCATCTTTATGGCTCTGTGGTAAAAGATTTTTACTGCCCCTTTTCAGCTTAAAAGTTGATGCAAACTTCAGATGAAAAACTGACGTAACTCTGAGTTAAATCTTATGCCATATGTGTACGGTGATATAAGTACTATTTAGGTAAACATGAAGGCATTGGAAATGACACCACATGTATATGTATATGAATCGTCCTTCAATTGGAATTAACGTATTCTTTATACTTATTTTTTTGTATAAATTGCATTTTAGTTATACAAATTGATTAGAAGAATAAATATTTTTAATTCATGAATTTCACCAGCTAGTCTTCTTTGGGAAGGTTAATTGGTACGCGCGCACATGTTTATGAACCCATTGGGCAGGAGAATTGACTTAAAATTGATTTAACATAGTTCGAAATTGAGTTACAAATAATTTACTGATCAAGAGGAATATCAAATGGTTGTGTACGAGTTATTTAGTCCAAGCATAGACAATGTTCACTTTTTCACTCATGTAGCTGGGTGCCAATTCCACTATTAATTTTTAGAATACCACTTCATCACTGGTATGACATAATTCAGAATTAATTACTAGTACACCTGTCAATGAGTAGGTTTTACCCTACCCAAGCCTCTTGGGAGCATAGATAGCTCTTACATATGTGGCAATTTATCTTGCAAATTTAAAAGGTGGCCTTCATATACGTAATACTTTGCCCCGCATAGTATTTAATTCCCAATGCTCCAACTATTGATCAAATCCAATGCCATATATCACTCCCCAGGTCAAAGTCGAGCTTGTTATGCGGAAGAATTGCCTCAAAACCTACCAAGGTCGTGTTTGCAAATAGATTATGTAAAAGTAAAATCACTTATTTTTGCTGAAAGTTAGAAAAATCAAATTATAATCAAAAGTATTTGGTGTTTGGAGACTATCAAATAATTTACTATAAGCCAATAAGAAATAATAGTGTGTAGAAGTATAATCATTTATTTTTATTAAACAAGGCTTACAACATGTCATAAGCAATCCTAAGATTGCTTATGAGATTATATATTAATATTATTAATTTTAGAGAACTTATAACAGAAGTAAAGTTTCTAAATATTCAAAAATAGATCTCAGTAGCTCATAATTACATAAATGTTTTTTTATAATTAGTTGCAAACATTACCCAAATGTAACATCAACCTGAGCTACAATCGAACAATTTATTCAAAATGGATATGCTTGCTGATAAATTCTTTAGCCAATTACCTTTCACCTTATAGCACGTGACCTTTCCATCCCTATGGATAAGCATCACATACATTATCAATCAATGGAACTATAAAAGGAATATAAGAAAAGAAAAGCTAATCTATCAATAGAATTATAGAAGGTATACAAGAAGAAAAGATTGCCTTGAAGATGAACATTATTCTTGAAGCTACCAGGAAGAAGAAGCTGCCAAACAAAGAAAAAGAAATGGGCGGTGGAAATTGATTGGTAATATGTTTCGGTGGGGAATAAAATCCAATATGTAGATTGTGTTTGTGTAAATAAAGAAATAAAGAAGATTCCTTAAAGATTATATACATAAAGTTATAAGTCTTCCATCGAAAAGTAATCAAATATATTTAGTAATGATGAATGATAATCCCTAGCAGTGGGAATAATCGGCTTCGAAATAAGAGTTGAAACACATTTTGAAATAGATTATCCAATGTGAAAATAATCCT
>JACFYI010002211.1:735019-775036 GCA_014898755.1 Handroanthus guayacan
AGCGCAAGATCATACCTATTTCAAACATCAGTGGCTTCCCCAAATTGGATCTCATGCTTCTTGGAATGGGACCGGATGGACATGTGGCCTCTCTGTTCCCTACGCGCTCTCAGCGCTACGAAAAGAAACGATGGGTCACATTCATCAACGATTCTCCCAAGCCTCCCCCACCAAGGATCACTTTCACGTTTCCGGTGATCAACTCAGCATCAGAGATTGCTATGGTCATTACGGGAGCTGATTTGGCTGATGCAACCAAGATAGTGTTGGGCGGTGGAGGTAATCCAGGCTCGGTTCCTCTTCCTGCTGCTGAAGTTTCGGCTGAAGGTGAGCTTACCTGGTTCTTGGATAAAGATGCCGCGTCTAAACTGTAAATGCTCTGCACTTTGATGAATGAGATGAAGCTAGGGGTTGTGAACACTCTTATTATGATGTTGTCTGTGTTGTTAGCTCCTTTATGTCTGTGATGAATGGGTATATGTTGACATGCTGTACTTCTTAATTTCAATAATAATGTGTACTCTGATAATTCTGAGCTTTTGTGGATTGTGTTTCTTGTTGCTTTTTGTTCGAAGAGGATGTTTGGCTTTTATTACCAATTTTTCAATTTTTCGCTAATGAAAAGTGCTTCGGAAAGTGTTTGATAAAGTAATTTTGTGTTAGCTGTAGAGAAAATTTAAGTTAAAACCTACTGCACTTCCTGAGGTGTTTAGATATATGATTTGGCTTTTCCTTGTGCAAACAAGATAGTAATTTAAAACATAATAAAATTGTGGCAAATCACTTATTTTTGCAAACATTCATGATCAACTTTTTATTATTTTTGGCTTGTAGTTACAAATATTCTCGATTTTTAGTGTTATGTGTCAATTTTTCTAAACGGAAATCACTTTATTACAATGTGAAGCAATGCCATGCACCATATAAGTGTTTTGCATGTTGATGAATATGATGAATATTAGCCTAAAAGATTATGGATATTGAGAGGGTGTTTGGGTGAGTTTATAAGCTAGTCAAAACATTTTATAAGATGTTTAAGAGTTTAAAAATGTTATATGGTATTTGGTAAAATTTTCAAAAAAGATCTTATTAGCTCTTAAAATAAGATGTTAGGATCTTATAAGCTCTTTTTAGAAAAGTAAGGAGTCCCCAACTTAGAGGGTGTTTGGCTTAGCTTATTTAAAATATCTTATAAGTTTTTACATCTTATAAGATGTTTTTGGAGTTTATAAGATACTATATCTCATTTTAAAAATAAGTTGTTAAAGTATTTGGATAAAACAAAACCTTTTAGCTTATAAGATGTTAATAATGACAATTTTATAATTAAAATAGTTAAAAATGAAGGTACATGTGAAGATCTGAAAAATAAGTGAGAATTTCCTTACTTTTCAAAAAACATCTTATAATATATTATATCTCATTTTAAAAATAAGTTGTTAAAATATTTGGATAAAATAAAACTTTTTAGTTCATAAAATGTTAATAATGACAATTTTGTAATTAAAATAGCTAAAAATGAAAGTACATGTGAAGATCTGAAAAATAAGTGAGGATTTTCTTACTTTTTTAAAAAGAGTTTATAAGCTCCTAACATCCTATTTTAGGAAATAATAAGATCTTTTTTAAAAAATTTTACTAAACACATTTTAACATCTTATAAGCTATTAAATATTTTATAAGGTATTTTGAAAAGCTTATAAGCTCACTCCAACACCCTCTTATTTTTAAAATCTTAACATGCACCTTCATTTTTGACTATTTTAATTGTAAAATTGCTATTGCTAAAATCTTATAAACTAAAAAGTGTTATTTTACCCAAATAATATTAATAATTTATTTTTAAAAGAAAATATAACATCTTATAAGATGTAGGAGCTTACAAGATGTTATAAATAAGCTTTACCCAAACACCCTCTGAGAAAGATTTTGGGATTCTACATGAAGTAGCATATCATAGTCCATTCCTTCTTTCTTATCTCTCCTCTTTTCTTTTTCATCGACAACTTTCTCTTTTCCTTCCTAGAAAGATGTGTGACTAAAACTTTGTAGAGCTCCCTCTTATTGCTCTTGTATAGATGCATTTGCCCCCTTTCTACTTTTATAATCTTCAATTTTCATTTCATATAATATATGTGTATGATCTTACAACTTGTTTTGAATTTCTATTTTTAGCATTCTTTGTTTCGAGATAATACTTCAAAATCCATTATTTTTGTGTACATTTTTCAATGATATTGATTATCTCCTTTGGGTATTGTGGGAGTGTTTAAATTTGCATTTATTTCCACAATTCACATCCCTTGTTTTTTAAGCAATTGGTAACTCTCCCAATATGATATTTTTATGCAGCCGAAGATATTCTCTATCCTTTTACCTGGAAAAACTAAGCAAGCATTCATGTATGTTCACTCAACAATTTTCTTGAGATATGTTCTTTATAAATTAAATTGTATATCTTATTAATTTTTTAGGGGATAATCGAATAAAAGAATGTTAATTTGAAAATTTTAGGATCTCAATCTTCCCGCTTGCAGTATGCACCATTGGCCTTTTGGATTTGGATTATTAACATAAATTCCTCTAAACCCTCTTCAATAACACAAATTCTTTCAAAATTTAGATTTTTTAATGGGCTTTTAAAATTTAAGTTGAGATTAAGATCAAGTGACATTTTACCCTGCGCTATATCCTTTTCCTCTCCCATCAAGATCGAGAAATAGGTGAGGGTGTGAAATGATCGAGAGGTTTAAAGTGCTATTCTTGAACAATTTAGAGTTGGGTCTTTTCAAATTATAGTGGATGCAAAAATAATGGACAAAATTGGTGTCAACTATCAATTGCCACTATAAAAAGTGGGATCGATTTCCTAATAACCACTAAGTATTTGATTGAACTAACATGCAAATTATAGTTAAATAGCGTATGGAAATTATAGCATAATTATGCCTGTCAAGAAATTAATTTTTATTGTTCATGATAATCAGATTATCACTAATATAGCCTTTAAGGTATTATTTCACATATATATGAGGGAAGTTTATTTTGAAAAGACGTCTTATGTTTGCCAACATAGATCTCTTTTCAAATCCCTCGGCTTAGGGTTATGATGGTACCGATCTAGTTCAATATAGCGTAGAGAGTTTTAGACATTTAATAAACTGTTCTTATTTATTTTAAATAACAATAAATATTTCTTATTGAATATTTCTACTGGAATTTATAATATAAAATAACATGATTGAAAAATAATTGACAATTTTGTAATTCGTACAGTTAAAATTAAAAAAGCATATTCAGTTCTTATAGATAAGTTAGATACTCCTTGTTCAGACTACTTTCTTTTTCAATAAAAACTTGCATGATTCTAGCATTTTATTTTAAGAACTTATTAATTAATTTCACAAAAAAAAAAAAGAAAAAAGAAAGAAAAAAGATACCAAACATTTATGTTATATCATCTTATAAGCTCTTAAATATCTTATAACTTATTTCGAAAGACTTATAAGCTCACCGACACACCCTTTAAATCAATTCTCGATGTTCAGGTAATTTTTGCTCATTGCATTCCATGCTTCCTTTGTTGTTCAAGAGATTGTACAAACTTTTTCCTTAAATAGCTAACTCATTCCTTAAACTTGAAACAACGTATGTATCACACCAAATTATTGCCTCCCTGCAAAAGGAAAAGAAAAAATTAAATATGATACAATTTATTAAACATTAGAAAATAAGGCAAAAATTTAATAAATAAATTTAAATATAGTGGTTGATGGTAAATTAATTGTCCTCCTCTATATACACAAATAGTAATTCATTACCAAGAAAAGCACTAGTTAATTAATGCTCTAAAATCTGATAAGCAGCTTATTCAAGCTTCCAAACAAGTCCTAGATGATTAAGCTGAGTTAATATATATACCATCATTATGATCCAAACCCTTTTGCATTATGGCACATATAATGAAGTACTTGGTTTTTTTTTTTTGTAGCTGTTGTCGTAGTGCCGTGTTTGGTTTTGGGGCCCAGTCTTTGCCGCAGCAGCAGGTGCCTAGAAAAGTGACAAGTGTCACTTTTTGGCCTTTTCTTTTCTTTCCTTTTTTTTTTTTTGTTTTCTCCTTTATTTCCTTTTAATTCAATTTTGTTAATATTAATAAATGAAAATGTTTAATAAAACATTTTGTACATGTTTAGTATCTTGTAATATTTTTAATTAAGATTAATCAATCTTAAATAATTAATTCATTTTTATAATTACTTACTTTTCAAATTGAATTTATGTAAAAAAAGAGGTGAAAAATGAATTTGGATTTTTTTATTAGTAGATGAATCTCAATTTATATAAAAAAGGGTGAAAAACGAATTTGGATATTTTTATTAGTAGATGAGTCTTAATTTGACAAATAAAAATGAATTAATTATTTAAGATTAATTAATCTTAATTAAAAAAATTACCAGTTGCTAAACATGTATAAGATTTTTTATTAAATATTTTCATTTATTGACATTACAAAATATTAAACATATTCATTTGTTAATATTTACAAAATTAGATTAAAAGGAAATAAAAGAAATAAAGGAAAAGAAAGGGCTAAAATAAAAAAGTGACACTTGTCACTTTTAGAGACACCCGATGCACAGCACCGAGTGCGGCATAATCCGAGCCGGTTTTGGGCTCTAACGGCAGAAGTCGTACTATTGTAAGAAATGTTGATTCTGAAGATGATGTAGCTATGGCTATTGCATAATACACAGCCAATCTTGCTGAAATGTATATCAAAGAGAAATATTCTCTCTGTTGTTCTCTCAGGAGGTACCTTATTCATACCCTAAGGTAATTTGCTTTTATTAATCTCAAAAAAAAAAAAAAGCAAAAAGATTAATTTAATTTTAAAGAGATTTATTGATATTTGGAAAATATTTTTGACTTTACATTTGCTAGTTTGGTACTTGAAAAAACTTTTGTTATCTAAATCGGAGACATAACTTTTCCAACTATGAGGGTTGGGTGAGCTTATAAATTCTCGAGCATCTTATCTAAAGTGTTTGGCACTTTTTATTTTTAAATTCACCAAATATTTTATAGTAATAATCTAGAGGTCACTCCACCACCATGCAAATTTACTTAGTAAATTGAATTTCACATAAAGACCTATGGCCACAGCGAGTGTATTCTTTTTTTGTTCGTAAAATTTTTAACAAAGTTATTTTTTAAGCTTGGCCACAACGATCGAGCTTTAACGGTGACCCTCGACAGCTCCGGCCGAGGTACACAATTAAAGCTCGGTCACCATGGCCGTGCTTCTTATATTAATATTTTTTTTTTTTGCAGCTCGGCCGGAGCCGCCGTGCTCCTCATGTGCATCTCGGTCTGAGCCGCCGAGATGCCTTGAACAAGCTCGGCTGGCGTGGCCAAGCTTTATGTAAATTTATTTATTTATTATTATTATTATTTTTTTTATCTCTCTCCGTGTGCACAGCTTGGCAGCCTTTGCCGACCACCATTAATGGCCACACAATAGGCTCGGCAAGCTCTGCCGAGCCTATATAATTTTTTTTTTTGGTTTTTTATATTATATATTATATTATAGTATACTATTAATGTCTATATTATATTATTAATATACTATCATAACATATTATTAATATTTTATATATATATATATACTATTATATTATTAATGTAGTATTATATATTATATTATAATACACTATTAATATATATACTTTTCAATTTGTTTTTATTCTTTGGTTTCCTAAACCTAAAAATGCATGATTTAAGTTTGTAATCGTAGATTATAATCACAAAATCATAAATATGAAATCATAAAATTTATAATCACAAAATTATAAGCACAAAATCATAAATATTACAGGTGAATTTTAGAATACTAACATCAAATTTTGGAAAAGGTTGATGTTGAATTTAAATGTTGAGTGGAGATTTTTGGTGAGAGGAAGAAAATTTTGGGAGGAAGAAAGAGAGAGTTGAGAGAATGAGTTGGTAGACAGAGAAATTTTCAAGAATGAAAGGTTATTATGGAAGGGGCAAAAAAGTTCAAGTGTACTGAATTAGAGAATGGGGTATTGAAAATAGTGTTTCAGTATTTTTTATATAATACATTGAAACATATTTTTGAAATAAAATATAATACTGAAAAATAATCTTAAGATGAAAAACTACTAACCAACTTTTGACTTTATCGAGCTTGCAAGAAAGGATCTTATCCTTGGCCCTTGTCCAACCTTGTTCTCTTGTGCACCTTTTTCATTAATTAAGATTATATAAAAAAGTGAAAATGAGAGAATTATAAAAAAGGTGAATGCGAAAGAGATATTTATATGCTTGTATAAAAAAGGTGAATGCGAAAGAGATATTTTATATGCTTGTTCATTTGGAGAGGAACATTTCTTGCTGAAACTTTAATTAGTTTTAGGCAAATTGGGTATATATCCTGCAAACCATTAATTGAAAGTGCTTATAAAATTTAAGATCTAATTGAATATTAGCATATTATTTGATATTTTCTTTGAAAAACAAATAATATATTTAATTAATACATCAATAACAAAAATTAGGCACAATATCTGAAAAAATCTTCAAATCTATCCGCCCACCATGTAATAGGAAAACCCACAGATACATTGGTAGAAATAAACCCATAAACTATTTTGCTATGAGATTTTGTACGTTATTTTATAATGTTAAAATTCGTAAAATATTTACAATATTCAATGAAGTAGGGATGTCAGTTGGGTAGGATTTGATAATTCAAATTCAAACTCGACAATTGAAGTTCACAAATGAATATGTCCTAAATTGACACATGATTTGAATCTATTGATACTAAGTTTGAATTCGATAAAAATTTAAAATTCTACAAAAAGGTTCAATCCAAATGATCATAAATAATATCATATTAGGAAAATATATGCATTGCAAGCAAAATACCTGAAAACATATAATTTCTACATTATTAATTATAATGTCGCATACATTACATTCAAATTTAACTTTTTTCAGTAATGTCATACATATAATTCTTACTTTAATAAATCACATTATTTAAATTCAATTTATGTATTTAATGAATTGAACTTAAGTCTATATTCAATACACTTGGTTAAATATTGGGCCAACAATATTTCTTGAAAAAAAAAAAAAAAGAATTGCATACCATGGAGTACAACGTGTACCACATATTTGCTTTCGAAAACAAAACAAAAAAAAGAACGTGTATCACATTTTAATTCGTCAAAAAAAAAAAAAAGGGTGTATCGTATTCTTTTTTTCGTTATATATGCATCAATAATTATTTCATTCATTTGGAGGAGTTGCATCAATGGCTTCCGCTACTCCAAACAAACCCAAAACAAAAGTACTAAAATTCGATTCCGAGGAAGATGTCGCCGTGGCTCTGGCTAAATACACAGCCCATCTGTCCGAAAAGTACATCAAAGAAAAGGGCTCTTTCTCTGTTGTTCTTTCCGGCGGCACTCTGATAGATACTCTCAGGTAAAAATGAGAGTATGGGCTCTTTTTTTTTCCCGGAAATTTAAAATATGTTATGGGTTTTATTTATTTTACGTTTGAGTTCAGTATTTGGGAAGAGGAAAAAAAAAAGGAAGTGAAATGGTAAAGCGAAATGAGTGAGAGGTGGGTTCCCCTGTATTTTCCTTTATATGCAAATTAAGAGATGTTTGGATGAGCTTATTTGAAGCATCTAATAAGCTTAAGAAATGCTGGAATATGAGTTTTGTGATTATGATGTTAAAATTTGAAGGATCTTGAGACCTGAAAATGAAAGTACATAAAAATATAGGTTAGTCAGCTTCTTTTTTTTTTATTTATTATTTTTTTGTAGAGGAGCTCAAAAGATTCAAACTAAGACATGGAGTATTTGGTTAACTTATTTAAAATATCTTGTAAGCTTTTTGGAGCTTATAATATCATATATCTTATTTTAAGCTTATAACATGTAACTAATCAGAATTTTATAATTAATTTTGTTACAATTGAAGTTGCATGTCTTAAAAATATGTGCGGACTTTTTCTTCTTCTTCTCCTCCATTTTTTAAAAAGGATAAATAAAAAGGAGCTTATATTTTAATATTAATGTCTTATCTTGAGGGCTAATGAGATTTTTTTTACAAAAAATTTTATCATACATTATGACATCTTATAAGCTCTTATATGATCTTTTAATGAGCTTATAAGCTCAAGCACCCTCTTACTTGAGGTTTCTTCTTCTTCTTCTTTTACTTTAGTGTATTTTGCACTAGGATTTCAGGTTCAGATATAACTATAACCTTAATTCTCTGTGATGTTACTGTAATTTTTTATGTTGTAGGAAGTTAGTAGAAGCTCCTTACAAGGATTCCGTCGATTGGTCGAAATGGCTGATATTTTGGGTGGATGAGAGAGTGGTTCCTTTGGATCATGAAGACAGCAACTACTTGCTTGCTTCGAGGGGTTTTCTTTCCAAGGTAAGATCAAATTCCAGATTTTTCATTTCCGGTGAAACTGTAAGTTTCTGCAGTAACTTTATATTTCTGAGGCAAAATATCAAGAATACAAGTTTCCTTCCTCCTGCATAATTTGCAAATCTGCTGTGAAAATGGCAATTATCTAAACCTGATGGGGTGTTTTTGTAATTTTGCCATACGTCAGTGGGTCTTGAGGTAATTTTCCCTATGTAATATTCAAAAAAAACAGAAAGAAAGAAATTCTTTATGGATATTGATATATTTTTCTTTAATCATGGAACTGTATTTGCTTATCTGATATAATAATGCAATTGAAAAGTAGAACTGAAGAGAATAAATTTGAAAAGAGAAAAGCACATAATTAGAAAGAAATATATTAGGAAGAGAAAGCTAGAAACGGAGAGGCTAATTTTGACAGTTCACTGAAAAACATACCAAATTAGTTATCGTAAAGATATGGCGCTTTATTAATAGTATAGATATAGATAAGCGAATTGCGAATTTCTGATTTTGATGTTCCCCCGTAGCTAGTCCGATAGAATATTTGCTCGAGAAGTAAAGAGATTTTTTATGACGAACACTTGAAAATGAGTTTGATAGATGGAACAAAATACACTTCTTTCTACAGTAGCTGATTTCTGCGTCCCGGCAGGTACGTATTCCATCTGGCAACATTTATGCCATCAACTACCAGAAGTCTCCAGAAGCTGTAGCAGATGACTACGAGGAGCGTATAAAACAGCTAGTCGAGCGCAAGATCATACCTATTTCAAACATCAGTGGCTTCCCAAAATTCGATCTCATGCTTCTTGGAATGGGACCCTGTGGACATGTGGCCTCTCTGTTCCCTAAACACCCTCAGTGCAACGAAAAGAAAAGATGGGTCACATTCATCACTGATTCTCCCAAGCCTCCTCCACCAAGGATCACTTCACGTTTCCGGTGATCAACTCAGCATCGGATATTGCTATGGTCATTATAGGAGCTGAGTTGGCTGATGCGACTAAGACAGTGTTGGGCGGTGGAGGTAATCCAGGCTCGGATCCTCTTCCTGCTGCTAAAGTTTCGGCTGAAGATGAGCTTACGTGGTTCCTGGATAAAGATGCCGCGTCTAAACTGTAAACGCTCTGCAGTCTGCACTTTGATGAATAAGCGTTATATGACATCTATTGTGTGTGAAGCGCCGCCGAGCACTTATTATGATGTTCTATGTGTTGTTAGCGCCGCGCCCTTATTATGATGCTTTGTGTGTTGTTAGCTTCTTTATGTTTGTGATGAATAAGTATGCGTTGACATACTATGCTTCTTGATTTCAATAATAATGTGTGCTTGATAATTCCGAGCTTTTGCGGAATTTTTTTTTTTTTTTGTTTTGAAGAGGATGTTTGGCTTTTATTACCAGCTTTTTAGTTTTTAACTGCAGGAAAGTGCTTCAAAGATTGTGTGTTTGCTACGGAAAAAAATTTAAGTTAAAATTTACTAGAATCTCAAAATACTTCATGAGGGGTTTAGAGATTGACATTAGCTTTTCCTTTTGTCAAAAGGGTTAGACAATTAAATCATGTTAGACTTGTGAAGAATAACTTATTTCTGCAAACATTCACTATCAGCTTTTTATTATTTTTTGGCTTATAGTTGCAGATATTCCTATTTTTTTAGTACTTACTTGTAACATCAACGTCTTAGGTTTTCTGAACGAAAATCACTTCATTCTAAAGTAAAAACAATATTTTCTAAACGAAAATCACTTCATTCTAAAGTAAAAACAATATCATACACCGTAAGGGCTCATTTATTTTTCATGATGTAGTTGGACATACAACTTTATCTGGCCAATACCTTATTTACTTTGCTGGATTGGTGAGAGCTTATGAAGCCCGTGTTTCAACCAAGGCGCAGTACTAAATTGCCATTTTTCTGGGTTGTTTGTCAAGCCCAATGTGGTGTGATTAAACCATCAGCCCATTCTTCAAATTATAAAATATCAAATTTGCCCTTCTCTTATCAAGTCAAAAGAACGCATAGCAGCAGCACATTGACAGCAAGAACGCAATGGGAGTTTCTCCCAAGGGACAAAAAAAAAAAAAGAAGACATAGATGGAGAGAATTTCTTGATTAAACTTTCGGTTTTCCATTGTCTGGGCTCCTTCTTCCTCTAAACCTTCAAATCCACAATTTTCTTGGGAAAAAACCCTTAAAATTGGAGTAAAATGAATCCTCAAGGGGAAGAAGGAAAATAAATAGGAATATGAATTAAAATGGGTTCGATGAGAATTTTAGAAGCATAATTTCAAGAAAAAATGAGGTTGAGGAGAATTTTATAAGCTTAATTTCAAGAAAAAATGAGTCTTGAGTAGAATTTTAAAAGCTTAATTTCAAAAAAAATAAAGAGAAATAGAAGGTACTGGAAATTTCAGGAAAAATGGGCATGAAAAGAAAATGAAAGGTCTGTTAAAAAGAAATTTAGAGAAAAATGGGCACAAAAAGAAAAGGAAAAAGAAAAGTCTGTTAAGAAGAAGAAGAAGAAGAAATTGAAGAAAAATGAGCATAAAAAGAAAATGAAAGGCTTGTTAATGTGTTATTTGCTTTTGGAATTCTTTCCCCTATTCTTCACCTCTTTTATGTAATAGGAAGAAGATGAAATGTGTTGTTTTCCTTTAAACCTTTCTCTTCTCTTCTCCTTGTTTTATGTAAAAGGGCTTAATAGGAATTATACATTTTTGTTCATCATTTTGTCAATTAATATAAACATTTATCTAATTTATATCCTTCATATAATCCTTGAAAGTAAACATAATATTATTATTATAAATCAATCTTATCACATATTTAATCATACATTTTATCTATTACACATTAATCCTATTCATGAAAGTAAACGAGCTCTAAGAGTCTTACATGTGATAGAGGTTTTTTTTTTTTTTAATAATGTTATTAAATATTAAACAACAAAAAACGAAATTATATGGAGAAAAAATAGAAATACATAAAATCAAGATAACAAACTCGGCCGTCTAAATAATAGAAATTCTAAAAAAAAGGCTAAAAACTCCATATATAGTAGCATGTCATATTCTATTCTTTCTTTCTTATCTCCTCTTTTCCTTTTCTTTAGACAGCTTTCTCTTTTTCCTTCCTAGAAAGATGTGTGACTAAAACTTTATAGAACTCCCTCTTAAAATTAATGCTCTTGTATAGATGCATTTGCCCCCTTTCTAATTTTATCATCTTCTATTCATAAAATATATGTATTTGATCTTACAACTTGTTTTGAATTTCTATTTCTAGTATTCTTTGTTTGGAGGTAACACTTCAAAATACGTTATTTTTGGGTGCATTTTTCAATGATATTGATTATCTCTGTGTTTAAATTTGTAATTAATTTCCACAATTCGCATCCCTTGTTTTTTAAGCAATTGGTAACTCTCCCAATATGACATTTTTATGCAGCCCAAGAAATTCTCTATCCTTTTATCTGCAAAAAATAAGTAAGAATTCATGTATGTTCACCCAACAATTTTCTTGAAATATGTTCTCTATAAATTAAATTGTTTATCTTATTTAAATTTTTAGGGGATAAATGAATATAAAAATATTAATTTGAAAAACTTTAGGATCTCAATCTTCCTGCTTGTCGTATGCACCATTTGCCCTTTTGGATTATTAACATAAATTCCCCTAAACCCTCTTCATCAACACAAATTCTTTTAAAATTTAATTTTTACAACGGGTTTTTAAAATTTAAATTGAGACCAGGATCAAGTGACATTCTACGTTGAGCTATATCATTTTCCTCTCCCATCGAGATCGAGAAAGCGGTGATAGGGTTAATGGTTGAGAGGCTCAAAGCGCTACTCTTGAACAACTTAGAGTTGAGTCTTTTCGAATCATAACAGATGTAAAAATAATGGTCCAAACTAGTGTCAACTATCAATTGCCACTATAAATAGTGGAATCCATTTCCTAATAATCACTAAGTATTTGATTGAACTAATATGCAGACTATAGTTAAACAACGTACGGAAGTTGCAGCATAATTATGCCTGTCAAGAAATTTTTATTGTTCATGATCATTAGATTATCTCTAATATAGCCTTTAAAGTATTATTTCACATATACGTGGTGAGGAAGTTTATTTTGAAAAGACGTTTTATGTTTGGCAACATAGGTCTCTTTTCATATCCCTCGACTTAGGGTTATAATAATACTGATCTTGTTCGACATGGCATAGGGGTTTTAGACATTTAATAAACTGTTATATTTCTCTCATCATTTTAAGTACTTTTTTAAGATAAAGATACAATATTCACCAAATACATACAGCAGAACAATACTAAATGGAACTTAATTAGTTATTTTTCCTTTATAAAAAAATAAGCACTAGTAGTTTCAAGGGTTGAAAATCTATAATTTCTAGTCATCAATGTCCATCACAAGCTAAAAGTCATTGCTTTTTCACCAGATTTATTCACCTGACCACTCACAATGATTTTGTTTGCCAGTATTGTGTGTGGGAATGTTCTTTTTTCAAATTTTCCAACCAATTACTATTGGGGGATTTAAGGTGGTTATTTTAATGATTATACAAACAGGGCACAAGAAAGAACTTTTCATAAGCCATACCCCACATTTCTAGCCCTTTAATCTTGTGGTGATTCACCAAATGTACATTGCTTTATCAATGTTTCTAGTCCAAATTCCATGAATTCATAATTCAACATTTTATTTATTTATTTCAATTCCAAAAAAAGAAAAGGAAAAAAATATTGCCAATATAAAATATATATTGTATACATAGCACAACATTCCATTTTGATATATTTTTATGTGATGTTACTATAACGCCGTTTGTATTAACTCGCTCTAAATCGAAATAATAATAACCTACAACTCACTTACAAGTCATAACAAAAACTATCACTTTATATTCTGTAGTCGTATACGTTAATCTACGTTAGATATTTGTTAATTGTATTTTAATTATTTGATGTGACTTGTACACTATACAATAGTGATAATTATGTATTATTCAATTTCAAAAATTAATTTCTTCAACTTTTTTTGGTTGAGTGTGGCAAAAGAAAAGAGCAACCTATTTCTCTAATCTCATCAGCAAAAAAAGCTCAAAAACATATAAAATGATTAAGAATTTATTTATTCTTTGAGTCATAGAAATATCAAAAAGAAATATTTTTTCAAACCCGACCCAATTAAGTGTTAAATAAATTATATGAATGTATATAATCTAAAAAAAAATTTAATCATAAAAAAAAATTAATAATATTGAGCATATAATTAATTTGGATCGGCCAAATTGCATAGGAATAAAAAAAAAAAATCTTATTATTTCCTCCATGTAAGAATAATTAATTACAATCACACAAATTCCACATAATGGCTTCTTTTTTGTCTAGTGATAAGCAGCTAAGCGCTAGCTATATATTTCGGGTAAAAAATTTATTTATACACTCAATGCATGTACTTTATTGAATCATTAATAATTAAGTTCTAAATTGTACTAAAAAAAAAAAAAAAATCCATTACCCCGTTTGTAATAAATAAATTATTATATGGTTAAAGTGAAATATCCCCAGATTTCAAGGACTCACCACAAAGTTGGGAGAGATGTTGTGGAAAAGGCAATGGTAATAATCCAATTTCAGAAATTGATGATAGTGGTCAACTAAATCAGGCGCCCTATTTTCACTTCACTAATTAAAGAAAGGCCAACAGGAAAGAAACAAAAGAAGACTTGGTTAAGCGACGAGATCTCCTTTTTCAAATTGTGTTTCATCTTCTATTTCATGCCTTTAAATACACGTCACGTATATAAAATATTTTCTTATAAAAATATTTCGTAATAAATACAATACACGTGGTGTGTATTTAAAGGCATATAATAGGAGATGAAACACAATTTGAAATGTGTGATCATGTCTCCTTGGTTAAGCCTTAAGGTGCCTTTCTCCATAATAAATATAAATACAATAAATAACTTTTTTTTAAAAAAAAAACATTTTTCCGCAAAAAAGTTGCTAATATTTTATTTGTGAAAAGCACTAATTTCCAAGACTAATTTTAGGGAAATAATAGAAAAAAGAAAATAAATTTTTTTTTTAATATTTATTTGAAAAGTTGGTATCAATCAAGATTTTTATTAATGAGGATTAACAGTGTCTGACAGTATCTTTATTATTAGTTTTTAGATTTAGTTATTGAGGTAAAGTGATTTAATTGTGTTTTTGTTAACGAAAATTTAAGATAAATTTATTGAAATCTCTAAGCACCTCATGAGGTGTTTTAGCTTTTGCTTCACATTTGATATCTTACAATAATTTAAAACATTAAAGTTGCCAAAAATATCTTATTTTTACAAATATACACCATCATAGCAGCGAATATTAGTAAATCTAATGCTTACATTTACTTATATTAACTTCTCAACTTTTTTAAATGGAAAATAAAATTTATCAAAGCATAAACAATGCCGAACATAGAAAATAATCAGTACATTCTAATCATTCATGGCTTGCTTTAATTTCAAGTAAATGAATGTTGAACAATCTCCAATTCTTCTAAATGATTTTGTCCCATAAAGTAATATATGAATTGCTTTTTAATCACTTGCTTGATTTTGTTCATAAGATTACTTAAAATTTGGTCAATTTAAGCACATATCTAATGAAAATATAATTAAAATATAGAGAAAATATCATTAAACCACTCGAACTATTGATGTTTTTGCACTTTACAACATAATCAGAAAAACGTTTTATCTTGCCATCTCAGCTTTGCAAAATTTTCCACTTTGCAATCTTAGTATATTTTTCAGTGGACATATCGTATCGGTAGATGGTATCGTGCAAAATTTTGCGAAGTTCAGATGGTACAGTGAGATTTTTTCTATCTTAATATTCACACATGTGTCCAGTGTGCGAATATTCCACAAAAAATTTACTAAGGTTACAAAGTAAAAATTTTACAAAATTGAGATGGCAAAGTGAAACTTTTTTTGATTCGGTTGCAAAGTGCAAAAATGCCTATAATTCGAATGGTTTGATGACATTTTTCTCTAAAATATAATTTCCTTGATTGTGTAGCTAGTTTGGATGTGAAAATTAATGGAAATTGTATGCTTTTAAGCTTTGGAAATTGGACTTCTTAACTTGTCATATGGAGTTGGAATAATGGAATAGCTTGTAGAGCATGCCAAACATAACATTTTCTACACGCATGCACATGAGTAGAATTTAATTATCTTGTAAATATGAAAGGAACATATTTTATCTCTATATAAGTTATTAATTACAAATATTTGTTCTTTGCTAAATCAATAAATCATAAAAGAAAAATATTCTTTATTTGTTATTCACATGCAGTTTTTATTGAAGATGGCAAGATTCGAACACTGACTTAATTTATTTCCATAATTTTCATTCCTATGAATAAAGAATATGACTCTTGTAATCCATAACACTATGCTAATATAAAATATATATGACCTATAGTGAGACTATATGCACAGTTGATTTTGGTAGGGGCAAGCACAGGTCGGGACGAGTAGTCTTTTTGGTACGTAACTTTTTTATTTGTACATTAATTTTTTCTTGTTTGGTTTTTTCATGAAATTTAGTGATAAACATCCTATATCTCAATCATTTACTCAATTAGAAAGTATATGAACTTGTAATTTTGAATTTTGATTGACACATCGATATGCCAAATTGGGATCAATTTATTTGTTTAAGTCTAAATCCATATAGTTTATAAGAAGTTCCACCCTCAAAATAGAGAACAAGTAGGCCTGAATTTTAGTGATAAACATCCTATATCTCAATCATTTACTCAATTAGAAAGTATATGAACTTGTAATTTTGAATTATAATTGACACATCGATATGCCAAATTGGGATCAATTTATTTGTTTTAATCTAAATCCACATAGTTTATAAGAAGTTCTACCCTCAAAATAGAGAACAAGTAGGCCTAGTAGAAATCCCCAATGTTTAAACCACTATAAATCAATATAAAGTCGAATAGATAGTAATATAAGTAAAATAAATAAAATGATTAATCTCGTTAGCGTTTCGTGGGGCAATATCTATAGTATTTGTCCAATATACTTGCGTGGTGTAGATGATCTTCCCATATAATACCATGTGGCTTCACTATGCTATACTTATTGAATGATTGAGGATCTATTCGATTTTGATTGTACTCGATTTATATAAAAAAGAAATATAAAATTCAAATAATTACCTAATTATAATTTTCTTTTGTAATGACGAATATTTACACAAGTCACCCATTATACCATTATAACCATGTCACGCGTAAAACGACCATAATAGTACACTTGAGCCAGTCATTTAGACAATTAGACCATTTCCAAATATCATTATTCCATAATAATGATTATTATAGAACATATTAAAATTTAAACTCAGATCAACTTGACAAAACCCATTTACTACGACGTCGTAGAACCTAGGAACCTGAGCTACCAATATCCAAACCCTTCCTCAATTATTTCTCTCTATAAATATCGGCGCCGAATAGTTTGAGTCTTCATTCGGTTTACTTTCTCTCTCTCTCTCTCTCTCTCTCTCTAAAATCTAGAGAGAGAAAATCAGTTGATAGATCACTGTGAGAAAAGACAAAGGAAATATCAATAAATAGCACAACAAAAAAGTGAAAAAAGAAAAGCAAGGTGAAACAAGGAACAAAATAGACATTAAAGCAGTTGTCTTCAGTTGGTTGATGGTGGAAAATCTACTAGGCGTGGTGCGGTATCCCGGGGGCAATTTTGTCATTCCGAGCATCCATCCCATGCTTGCCGGCGGTGCCGCTGCGGTTAAAGCAATCGGCAGCAGAATCTGTCACCTAAGCAGAGCGGTGTTCATTGGAGGTGGCGGCGGAGGATTCTGGAAGGATGCGGCGGCGAATGGCGGCGTAACCCTCGCCTTCACGGCGTTTGCTGGCCTCGCATTAGCCGCCGCGGTGTTCTACACCACTAGGTAAAAGAATTAAGGAATTGTGCAAGTTATAGTCGAAAATTTCTGAAATAAAGTGTTGTAACCCTAGGTAGAGTAATTTATTTAGTTAGGAAAAAAAAAAGAAAAAAGAAAGTTCATAGATGAAAGCTCTAAAACGAAGTCAGACTTCGTCGTCGTCCAAATCTTCGCCACCGTCATCCTCCTCAAACACGTCGTCATCACCATCTTCGTCCTGGATTCATTTGAGATCGGTTCTGTTCATTGTAGCTTCCTCCAACTCCTCACCGGCTTCTTGTTCTTCTTCTTCTTCTGATCGGTGAGTGTCTTCTTTCTCTCTTTAAAGCAATCTCACTGAAATTACTTCCTTGTTGGTTATTATTTTTTATTTTATCTCACTGGTATACATTTTGGCGATTTGAGTTCAGATCTTTATCTTATACCTCCGAAAAGCTTACTTTCTTGGATCTCTTGTTTTCCACCACTACTCCTCTCCTCAATCTGCTGCTTATTTGCAGTTCAATACGCAGCACAACATCTCTCCCTTTGGTTGTAGTTGTTAAGCTTCAGTTAGTTTAGTTGTTTTGGGAATGGGTGAGGAAAGTAATGCTAATTTGATTAGGTAATTGATAGTATTTTTCTTATTTTCTTAGTCAAAGATGAGCTAAAGACTTTGAAATATTCATTTGGTGAAGTATTTTTCAGTGTTTGATAAATGAGAAAGACCTGCATATTTTTTGTCCTCACTTTGGATCTTGGGGAATTAGAATGTAATGTATTTCTTTGAGATATGCTAGTGTGTTTTGGAACTTAAATTGGAGAATTTCTGTTACTAATTCATGAAGTTAGGATATTTAATATTTTGCAATACGATCCATTAACGAAAAGGAAATTAACTGAGAAAGATATTCTTGCTTGAAGTGGAAATTGTTGGTTGACCTCCTCCTTCAATTACTTATTGTCCATTTTCTCTGAAGCTTCCGTGAATAAGACGGAGGGTTGTAAGTGTTCTATCAAGTCATGCTTCATGTTTAAACATACGAATACTTCTTGACCTGGAAACCTTAGTGGAAGATCGAGTATTCTGACCATAGACTTCTTCCTTGTATTAAAGTCAACTCCAGTGTCTATCTTCATATTTCACAATGATGATGGAATTGATTGGGCCATGGCCATAAAGACTGCCTTTCTTCCGGCTTGTTCTACCTCAACCTTATTGGTGCCTTCATCTAGGTCGTCCTTTTGATAGTTTAATAGTTAATGTTCAATAACATTTTCACAGTAGCACTTGCATGTATTGCGTGATATCAGGATGTTTTAGTACCCATGTTTGTTTTAGATTTTTATTATGTGCAACAAATGTTTCCTTCTACAAGTCCTGTTTTTCCTTTTTTCGACCTAGTTCCATGACTTTTTGCACTAACGGTTTAATTACAAGTCGTATAATCTCAATGATTCAAGAAATCAAACTCTGTGAAGAAGAACTTGCCATTCTGTTACTTAAAGTTTGCGTCCTTCCTCATTTGTTTTATGATTTTTGCTTATCATAAGACTTTCCTTGTCAAGTTTCACTTAGAAACTTACAATCTCATTCCAGAATTCTACTTTTGTAACAATTTTGTTAGAACCTTAAGGAAAATAAGAGAACATCCTCTTAGTGCGTCCGGATTTGAATTGCTTGTCAAATGTAGTGTTCTGTATTACACTCAAAAGACAAATAGATATTATACAACTTCTAGAACCAATAGAGATTTTCCTTGGAGTCATTTGATTCTTTGTCTAGCTTCATTTTGCAAATTTATTGAGTGCTAGACTTAGAAAGATTTCGTGATGCTCTTTGGCAAAAGAACCCCACTACTGACTATTCTAAAGTTGCTTGTATGTGTGCTTAATTTCAAGGGATCTACTTTTGATTTTAACTTTCTGGAAACTCATGAGGAAGTTGAATGAGCTTTTTGCTGTGGTCCTTAATCTGTTAACTTTATAATACATATATCACCTCTCTTTCTCTCAAACTATTATGTGATGGAATTAGATAATGAGGTTTGTTCTGTTGTTTCTTTTGCCTCAAAAACCTTTTGCATGAAAAATGTAAGTAGTCATGGTTAGTACCTCATGTACTTGTGCTGTCAAATGTTCAATGGGAACCTCTTTTCTAATGAGTGGGATTCATGTTATTTTCTTTGCATGTTTTTCTCATCTATCAAATGAATAATTAGTGCTATTATCCATTTTCAGGGGTCGTCTCAAATCCCCATGGTCACGAAGAAAAAGAAAACGCATACTTTCACCTCAACAGTGGAGCAGTTTGTTCACTCCAGATGGAAAACTCCGTGACAATGGAGTTAAATTTCTGAAGAAAGTTCGCAGTGGAGTGAGTTACCATTTTATATAGCTTCAAAATTTTCTTCATCTTTATTGGACTATGGCCTTTCTTTCTACAAATCTAAATGAAATTTAATATTGGGCAAAACTATCTGAATCTCATTATGCGTTGTTTATGTAGGGTGTTGATCCTAGTATTCGGGCAGAGGTTTGGCCATTTCTTCTTGGAGTGTAAGTTGATTCACCTTTTGGAACATGTATATGAATTCGTTCCGTGCTTGACAATGTAACTGATTTTGTTTTAGAATTTTGCATTACTAGTTAAATGTCTTAGGTTTCTGATATATAACACCTTAGAAAAATTCTTATAGTGCAAGATAGATGAAGGGAAATGACCTCCCAAGAAAGAACTCATAATGTAGGTAGATGAAGTGAAAGGATTTTATGAAACTTCAAGCCATGGACATTGTTTCGTAAAACACAGGGCTTCCTACTTTTATTCCTCTTAACTGTTAGCTGAGGCTTAGTTCCATATTGGCGATCTTATGTTTGCTTATAACACCCTAGTGATAATCTCATTATTATGTTTGTTCTTAAGCGTCAAGATAAGGGTTAGTAGCCAAAAGTGCCATTTATGAGGTCAAAACTCATATATTGGTGTATTTTGGCATTTAATCTTCAATTCTTTATAATCTCGAGGGAGAATGCACTCTTTTTCTGCAACAAACTATTGACATATTCTGATTTGGCATGACATTCCCATTCTGTTGTTTTAATCACATCCATGTACTTGAAGAAGATCCAAATGGTATAATATTTTTCCTGCGGTGATCATAACTTTATTTTTTCTTTTGTGCAGGTATGATCTGACCAGTACCAAAGCAGAAAGAGATGCTACTAAAACTCAGAAAAGGTTTGGCCTCCATTAAGCCTCCAAATTAACACCACCTCCTAGAAACATGCTCACACACACACGTGCAAGAGTAAAAGAGGAAAGATAAACAGCCCTTCTGCTTCACTTATGTTATGACGTGGTTTTTGATTTATTCAAATTAACTTCCTATGGACATTGTGATAATGCATGCAGGAAGGAATATGAGAAATTACGGAGACAGTGTCGCCGACTTCTTAAACAGAATAGCGAACTTAAAAGTAGTGAAACAAGCAGCGGGGGTGGTGGAAGTCCCACTGAAGGCATGGATTCTCCAGGCTCTGAAGATGTTGTCAGTGCCAGAGAATCCCTTTCTAGTGAGGACACATTCCATTACGATGATGATGAACAACAGCCCACCAGCTCAATAATGGACAAATGTGCTGGTTCGAAGCGAATTATAAATTCAAATGTTGCATCTGACTCAGAGTTCTCAGATTCCGACTCCTCGGATGAACCTGAAGTGAGTCAAACTTTTACCCTTACAGAAAGCATAGAGGACAATGATCAGGACCTCCCCATAAAGGAGGATTCATCTCCCTCAAAATTGGAAGTCCAGTCTCACAGTAGAGAAGATTTCAACACCTGGCAGCGAATTATCCGACTAGATGCCATTCGAGCTAATGATGAATGGATGGCATACTCCCCGTCACAGGCTGCAGTATCAGATGGCAAAGCACGTCGTGCTGCTGAGGCTGTTAGGTTGAAAGATTTCGATCACCTCAGTTCTAGCAGAATCTTCCATGCAGCCCGTTTAGTTGCCATTCTCGAAGCCTACGCCCTTTATGATCCAGAAATTGGCTATTGCCAGGGAATGAGTGATTTACTTTCTCCCATAATTACTGTAATGACAGAAGACCACGAAGCTTTCTGGTGTTTTGTCGGTTTCATGAAAAAGGCTCGCCACAATTTCAGGCTTGACGAAGTGGGAATCAGAAGGCAACTGAACACCGTTTCTAAAATCATAAAGTACAAGGACTCACATCTTTACAGGCATTTGGAACAACTCCAGGCCGAAGATTGCTTTTTCGTGTACAGAATGGTGGTGGTACTCTTTAGACGGGAACTAACTTTCGAACAAACGCTCTGCCTTTGGGAGGTCATGTGGGCTGATCAGGCTGCAATTAGAGCTGGAATCGGGAAATCTGCATGGAGCAGGATCAGGCAACGAGCCCCTCCGACTGATGATCTATTGCTTTATGCAATTGCAGCTTCTGTATTGCAGAGGAGGAAACAAATAATAGAGAAGTATAATAGCATGGATGAGATTTTGAGAGAGTGCAACGCAATGTCCGGGCAACTTGATGTGTGGAAGCTACTTGATGATGCACATAACTTGGTAGTGACTCTTCATGACAAAATAGAGACTCCTTTATGATGTGTCGGTAAGAAGGTCAGCTCAGCTAATTTTATTATTCATTTTAATTATTATGGAAAACAAACGTGAGACACTGGGAAACAGCCAAGGTAATGTGATTGGCTGCTCTGCATGCTCTTATATTTGATGAGGATTTCCACAAAAGTCTTTCATTGACCTATTTATCCGTAGTTAGAGATTTTGGGCTGGGGACAAAATGGGTGGACATTTTGGTAAAATTCCATGGTGCCCATAAATGATAGCGTCACCTCATCCGCATCTTAAAAGGGTTGTCTTTGGCTTGTGCTAAATTCCTGCTTTCAATAATGGAATAATTACCTTTGCACCCCTGAAATTTGATCTAATCAGAAAAATATTTGTAGTTTAGAAAATTACGGGAACACTTTATGTTGTCAATTCAGCTGATATAAAATTTGACAACACTTGCTTAAAAATAAAATTCCAAGTAGATTGCTTGTATATGTACCGTACTTAAACATTACAAATAGACATTCAGAAGATATGTGGAGCCATGTTAAATTTTCGATGAGCTAAACTAAAGCCATAAGGGTTTTGTAATTTCGTAAAATCACAGTGTTTCTATAATTAAATTAAATTTCGTAAGTTCTTGTAATTTTTTTAAGCCATTATGCATTTCTTTAATTAAACCCTTTAGTAATTCTGCTTCTGAATTTGCGCATTGACCAATTATGAAACCGATGGATGTGGTAAAATTAGAATTAGGTAAATATATTTTTACCGATTGTTAATACATATAGAATGTCTTATTCTGAGATTGATAATTAAACATTAGAAAAGTTTAGAAAATTCTGATAATTCGAAAAAGGCCACTATCACAGATTCAATCAAGGCGAATAATGCCGCGGAATTACACCCACTAAGACATTGGGAACTATTTATTTGTGAAAACCACAGAGCGTAATGTGTCGTCCATTCTGACGCTGAAATTAAGACTTGAAAAACACAAAACTCCGAAACCACAACATGATATAATTTAGTACACAACAATAAAAAACAAAGTGGGGTACTTATCTCATTACCCTTGAGGATTGACATAATTAATAAAACCTTCCTAAAATTTGAATAACTATCATTACACCTCCAATATTAGTTATGTTGAGGGATAATCACAACTACACTCCCAGAATGTAATTGTAATTATGTATCAAATGAATTAATAATAAAGAGTGTAATAATAATCATCCAAATTTCGAAAGGTGATTTGCTTATTATACCAAAGCTTGGAGGGTACAGAGATAATTATCCCAAAGAAAAATTCTAGTGGTACTTAATCAATCATTTTTGGTGTAATGTCGGACAGCCAAGGCCAATCCCAAGATCAAGAGAGGCAGAAGGAACTGCAAAATCTTAATCACAAACCCAGGACCCTTGCTCGAATTGTATTGAGCTTGTGGTAGTGATATATGAGCACGTTTCAGGGGAACCGTAGCCATGTCTATCTGACCAATGCAGTAATTACCCATCTTTTCCCTAGCATCATCACTATGGCCAATGTCTTCAAAGTCGCTGCTCGCGTCTTTTCCTGTGGATTGCAAACAAAATTGAAGAATCAATCTGTGTACGAATGGTCACTATTGGTCTTTGATGAAAGAGCAATGGTTCGGTCAAGAGGAGTATCGGTAGAAATTGTTGTAACATTACCTGTGGCTGCTAGCATAACTTCTTCGCCTCCAGGATGCTCCTCCATGAATTGGGAGACATCATAAACCTGAAAATAGAATTAATGTTACAAGGGTTCACCAACGTTACATTACTTTTCAAAGAAAAAAAAATGCAAAAACAAAATGATGGAGAAAAAACATCCGTATGAGTTTGGAACCAGAGACGCATAATTTTCTCAAGCCCCAGATCCTCATTAGTTCGAAAGAATAATATGATTAAAAATCAATAATCAAGAATTCACATGCAATATCTAAATAAGACTGTAGAGGCTCAAAGACTGCTTTTATGGCAACTACTCCAGCCAAAGTAATCAACTACATGCTTCGTGGGATTAATTTTACTTGTGAATGCCTCTTTCCAGCGCTTAAAAGACCAAAAAACGGACTTCAAAGGAGTGAACTGACACCTACATGTATATATACACACACATATAAGACATATTCCTAAAAATTGATTTTTTACTACATTTGGAGCTAAAATAAAAATAAGACCTTCTTTTTATATATTATGCTTTTATATATTACGCCCAACAAAAATCAACTAATAAGACCTTTAAATTTGATGGCCTTTTCAATTTTGGAAATTTTAGAATATTTTATTAAACAATGTGATAGGGCCTCTATTCATGATTGACTATTGATAGGATAACATTCCTTTTTTTTCTTTTGGCAATAACAACTTCCTTTTCTTTTTTTTCAAATTTCAATAAAGATGATTGACTATTCATCTTCTTTAAAATTTATTTCTTTAAGTTCTTAAAAACTTCTCTCTTCTCTATTTTTCTTAATACTAACTCAAGATTGTGTTATTAGTGAATATTCAAATATGTAACTACATATATAATTACTTAGCATTTTGTTTTGTCAAATATGAGAAATAAAGAAAGAGAAGAGACAAATAAATCATATTGCTAGTTACATATATTTGCAGTCTGAATATTCTATATACATTATCACAAAAGACAAATGACTATGTGAGAATCTCGATCATCAAAATTGAAATTAATAAAATCTTATTTAATAATTATATGGATTAGCAATATTATCAATTGAAAAATAAATGTTAGAAGAAATTGATTGAAAAAGTTTAATTAATAATTTTGCATCACAAAAAGCTAGAAAAATAAATTTTAGATAATTTTTTTTAGTAGAAAGTTTCTTTAATTTCTTGTATTTTTTCTATGCATCAAGTTCATTGTTTTTCTAAATAATATATGCTGATTTTTGAAATTGTACTTTAAGCTATAGTTTTTTTGTTTGGATTGTATTAGACTTTTAGTTTATATATATATATATATACATATTATGATAGGTGAGCTATGAGAAATCTTGTTTTTATTATTAAATTTATGGAGTACCTTTCTAGCATTTTGTTTACTGTAAAATGTTATTTCTTATTTCTTTGTAATCTTTGTTAAATATTAATAAAACCGGTAGGGGTCTATGCCAAATCTCCTATTTGAGCTGTTTGTTAGCGTATAAAAATGTTAACAAATATCTCACTTGAATTTTTGTTAAAAAGAATTACAGTAAGGCTTCACATTTCTATTTCGCTTAGGGCCTCCAAATTGGTTAAGCCGCTCCTGATTCACTCTCACCCTCACACACGCATACACACACAGAGCACAAAAAAGAACAAAGAAAAAGGAAAAAAAGGATCCGATGGCACATGTATGTTTCTTCAAAATTCAAAAGCCAAGAACACAATAAGGAAGTTCAAAACGTTTTTTATACATATTCAGAAACAAAGCTTTAAATTAAATTGAAAAGATATATAATTTCCAACTTATCCAAGTAAAATTAAGCATCTAGATCTAGCTTATGATCTCATATTTTTCTCCTCCAGAAACATGACTAACATGAATAAGCAAAATTACCAAAACAACCATAAGCTAAACACCGAAAATTTCACATCAGTGTTTGTTAAGAAACATAACTAAACACAAGCTTAGTGACAAAGATGATCATGATTAATGGCAATTAAGAAGCGTGATTAAGCTTGACAGTATCTTCACAATTGATCATACTCCATGATTGACATATTTACAGATATCAAAGTTAATTTAAACCAAATAAAAGCAACTTCACTTGAACGTGACAGATCAAAACTTAAAAACTTAAAGAAGTAGATTAATCATCATCAGAAGGATCCAAAAATGATTATAGCAAGGAGAGCTGCAACTTTGAGTATACATAAATTCTAATTCACTTTCCAGTAAAAGAGGACCAAAACAATTCAGCAAAAAAAGGATCTGACCTTTCCGTTAATTATAAGCCAGCAATCCTTATTTTTTTCATGCTTCGCAACCTCCTCAAACGCGTAAACTTTCGGATCCGCCGCCATTATTTCTTCACAACTGAAAGAAAAAAAAAACTGTAATTAAAACGAATTCTCCACAATCAAAACCTCAACAGAAAATTACAACATAGAAAGTCAAAGAAATCATGCCGGAAAAAGCTGAATCACGTAAACATTTGAGCTAAAAAGAGCTTACAAGAGAGAGAGAGAAGTGAAAGAAACCTGCAAATTTTCTCTCCCCCGCCACTTGCGTTATCAAGACGGAATGAAAATATTGAAATCCTTCTATCATATATATAAGAGTGCATTTTTTGACAATTGAGTCCTCAGTTTTGAATTAAAATACCGGGCCTGTCCTCTGGCGGCTTCGTGCCTTTGCTCGGACCCACCCCTCTTTTTTTTTTTTCTTTTGGATAAATGCCCACTCCCCCTGTTTGTTTGCTCATTCTGGAAACTTCTGAATTTAGTTGTTTTATTTTCTATTTTTGTTATTATTGAGACTTTAGTTGTCACTAAAAGAAGAAGAAGAAGAAAAAATGGGCTTTGTCATAATTTTAAGTCACTCTCTCCGGTGATTTTATTGATCAATTAAAATTGATACTACAATTAACTAGTGAGGGTTTCATAATTATAAAGTTGTCGGTTCAATTTTTACCTATTGCATATGAGCTTTTGTTTTATTGAGTAGTAGTCTGATTTGATTTTCTATCGTACAATAACTTTGTTAGATATTTTTTCGTTAGTTATTAATTTTGAATGTTATCAATCCAATGTACTGATATAAAAATTGGATACACTAATAGTCTTTCTCTCAAAAAAAAAAAAAAAAGACAGAAAAGGGGTCCTAGAAAAAGTACATGACATGTAAAACTTAGTATGAAACTAATTTAAGCAATTAAGACCTAGGACCAATTAGATCATCTTTATTTTCTAGTAACAAATTTTTCATAATCAAGAAAGTATCAGTTCGATCCCAACTCATAACAACTTTAGGTATCCTTCTTGTAAGTGAAAAAAGGTTAAAATTGTTCACAAGTATGTAAGTAAAATCACAATTAAATTAGTTACAGTAAAAAGGAAAAAGAAAGTTCAAATTAATTCCCAGAGATGTACTTAAAGTGATAGGTGAATAGATTTGCCTAGTCATTGTACAAATATTTATAATCACATTAACACATAAATATATCACGTGTATTATAGTTACACGATTATTATCTACAATTGATAAATTTTATGATATGTAAGTAGATATAAAATCGAATATGACACACATGAAAAGATGAAAGATTCTAAAATATATAAATATCAAATTCAAAGATGGCATGGATTTATTTATTTATTATTTACTTTTTTCTCTGTTCTGTTTTTTTTGTTAGATATATCCTTTCCTTTAAAAAACCCATGCTATATATATGTACTAGTATGTGCATATATGCTATCACCAATTAAATTAATTATAATTGAAAAAAAAATATAGGTTCTAAGAATGTGGATTGCATTTAAGAATTATTGATAAAGCCCCATATATTTTCTGCAAGGGAAAAGCATGGGATGAAGCACTTGATAAGTTAGTTATAAACTAAAATAAGAGATGGCACATAAATGGCCATTTATTTCTTTAATTTGGGGTGTGTGTCTGTGTATATATAAAACCTATTAAAGGAAAGTCAACCTAGGGAAATTAATTAAACATCAATGAGGGCACTTAGAGGCAACTAGGTTAGATACAATTGTCAATTTACATGCATAGCTCTTATTGTTTTATAAATTTTTGAATAAAAAATCGGATAGAATAATTGATTTTATGGGGGAAATAATGCAACAACTAGGGTTTGGCAATGGGCGGGTAAGGGTTGGTTTCACCACCATCCCGTCCCACATCGTATTATTTTTTAAATGAGCAAATTCTTCCCTATTCGTCTTTATGGGTTCTAGGATCAATTTTCGAACACTACCCGCCTCTTCGACATTTTAGATTTCAATTTTCATACTCTAGCTTCGATGTAATAATAAAATTGTACCCTATCTACTCCTACCTCGACTTGCATCTATTTTTTTAATTGACAACATACTATAAAAATAATTAAATATTGTGATATAACTACAAAATCATAAATTATTCTTTTGAAAAAAATACATTCTTTAAAAATAAGATATATATTAAAATAAAATAAATTTAAAATCACACAATAATATATTATATAATAAATTTATTAAATATACTTTATAATATATACGGCGGCCGAATATTTCCCGCCTTGGCAGGCGATACTAGATGACTTGTATACTCACGAATAAGACTCTAAGATTGTCATATTCTCCCTAATAATAACAACATGAAAAGAAGGTAAGAAAAAAACAATAATAAAATGAATTGTTGACTTGGACAACGGAATATGACCATCCGCCCACTGTATGTCCACAGATTTCAATGTTTGGAAATGAGGGGAAAAAATAGAAAGGGTGTTTCTATAATAAATATTGAAATTATTTGATATTCAATAATATATATGTTTGCCTATATACATAAAAGTTCAACTCTATATTGAGTTGTTATTCTCCTAGTATTCAGGGTGAAGAATTTGGTATAAAAAGACGTAGAAGGCGATTCGTTCTGTATTCTAACCCTAGATCGAGAATAGGTTTGAGACTGCAGGAGTACTCAAATAAGTTTAGAGATGATTCACTATAGGCAAAAATTAAATAAATAAAAAATAAAGATAGAGAACTGCTTATAAATTGTTTGAATACTTTCGAGTGTTGCGTGTGGAAAAGACTTGATATTACTACAAATTTTTTGATTGAAGAATTTGAGAAGATGCATATCATCGTTGTTCCCATAAATGGTGCCGTTTAATAATGTTTAAATTCATTGCCATGCCAACTCAAAGGACTCAGTGATTGAGTGATTTAACTTGAAAAGATACCATTAGATATATGAGCAATTCATAATTGTTTCAAAATCTCTAACTTTTTCAACATGAAACAAAATTTATAATATCAGTAAATTTATTTATGTTGATATGACATAATTTTTTTTTAAAACTTACTATCAAATGTTTCATGTTGATAAAAAAAGAAGGGAAAAAAATGGTAGTTCAAAGAAGAACACTTTGAATAACTTGTTCAAAGATAATGACCCACTAAATTAAAGTAGAAAATTCCAACTAAAAACCAATATTTTTTTTTTTCACAAAAGTCAGTTTCATAAATGCATTGGGTACTTTGCCAATGTTCATATTCAAATTAATACAACTCATAGTCAAAGAGGGGCTATAGTAGAAATTAAAATTAGTAATTAATTAGAATTGTTTAAATATTTGTACTTTGAATTGAAAAAGTAGAAATGTGTTGTAAGCCAGTTAAAGAATCCATTAATTAATTTGACTTAGGAAAAAAATTATTAAATGGGTTGTTACTTTATCTAAGATTTATGGTATGGTCCAAAATGGACGTCGTGTATCAAGATTGAAGAATGCGATAAAAATGTTTGAAAACCAACTCGAGGATTATTTGACCCAAACCAACCACCTAGCTAGTATTTGTATGCACTGAAATTGGACTTAAACGGAAAAAAATAATGTGGTGATTTATGACTTGAATTCAAGTCCAAGATACAAGGAGAGTAATTAATTAATTTATTTGATGGAGTTTTTAAATTTCTTCATAGTTAAAATATAATAATTTAATTTTTTTCAAATATTTTGTATTGTGATTTTATCTTAAAATTGAGTTAAAAGTGCTTTTTTTTTTCTTTTTTTTTTTTTTTTGTGGGGTGGATATGCAACCAGGTTAACATGCCAACGTGATAGAAGGAGGTAGGGCGGGGCAAATTACACGAGAGAGCACACCGTACCACCGAACACACCCCATTGCCATTCTTAGTCCTCATCGTCCTAACTCGGTGTGATTATAGCAGTTAAAAGATCAATTAAGGGGATTAGTTGTTCATGGGGTTAAAGTTGGTTAGACAACAATTATTAGTTACAAAAAATATCATAAAAATATTTTATGCTGAAAAGTTTTACATAAAAATAAAATAATTTTTTTAACTCTTAATAAATTCATCAATATGTATATTTAAAGTTCCAAGAGAGACAGTTAGTATATCTAATTCTTATATCAATAAATTACATGAACAACATTCAAGATCAACAATAACAAAAAAAATGTCTAACGAAATTACTATTTAGTAGACATTAATAAAATTATTATTAATAGAAAAAAAGCTCACACACGAGTGAAATCGAACTTATAAATACATTTTTTTCAAAAAAATGTAAAATAGAACTAAATATATGGATTATAGACTATAGTCACTGTAAGTAGGTTTAGGTTCCATTTTGGGCCTTAACTATTTCTTTTTTTCTATCTTTGTGTCAACAATTTGGGCTGCCTGCTTGGATTTGTACAAATAGGCCGCTACATAATTGTAACTGAAGTAAATTACTGAATTGGGCACTTACTGGGTTGCGGCGAAAATAATATCCTCTTAGATATGGTGATTGTTGAGGGCAATTTAATTTAGGGATAATTACCTCTAACCCCAAGAGGCTTTGGCATAGTTATCAAAGACTCCCCAAAATTGAATAATTATCTTGTATTTTCTATCATTAGTTCAGTTAATGTATAATTATAATTATACCATCTAAATTAATGTATAATTATAATTACACTTCCTATTCAGGAAATCTACTTATAATATTTTATGATACTAAAGAGATGTAATGGTAACTATTCATTAATTGAATTAACAATAGGAACTTAGCGGATATAATAATAATTACCCGAGTCTCATGGGCATTTTGAACTATTTATTAAATTTAAATGATGCTACTTTGATTAATTACATACAAAAGCCTTTTGTATCTACCAATTCAAATAATATTTCCACTCATTTTCCACTATTTTTCATTCTCGTTGTCCCTTTGCATGATTTATTATTTAAAATAATCTAATTTTAAACTAAATGATTAGATATGTAATTTATTTACAAACAAGCTAATATAAAGCTAGAACATTTGATATCTTTACATTTTTATATTAGACAACATATGGTGAAATATATATATATATATATGTATATATTCAAACTTATGATACTATTTATGTCACACGCAATTGAGAAAAGAACTTCACACAGAAATAAATAATTACTTCAACATCTCTTAAACTTCGGTATAGTTGCAATAACAATTGTATAGTCTGAGAAATTACAATAATCCCATATTATTATTCATTAGTCAATTGACATAAAACTCAATATAATATAATTGTAGCTCGATAAATTAATGTCTAGTATATCTAACTATTGTAATGTTTTAAAGAACGAAGAATTGTTATTGAAAATTTCAGAATTATATGAAATGATATTGTAATTAAGTCAAATTTGAGGAATGTATTGATTTTTTAATTTTTTTTATTTATTGTTTTGAAGCAGAGGAATGTTTAGATAATTGCCCCTTTTAAAGATAACAAATACATGAATAATGGTCAACTGGTGTTCGCCTTGCTTGCACGACAGAACCAAGGAATCGTAGGCATGAGGTGTCTACAAACCCACCTGAGATTGCATAGACTATCGCCTTCCAATCTCTTGCCTCAATCATAGCCCCTCATTTTATAAACTATAATAAAATAAACACAAAAAATGTAATACATAACTTAATTTTTTTATTTAATTAATATAATATAATGTAATATAGTATAATATAACTTAACAATATAGTATACTATAACTTAATATTGATATAGTATAATATAACTTAATATAATATCATATAATATAGTATACTATAACTTAATATTATATTAAATAAAAATATATTAATAGTAGGAATATCTATAATATAACTTTACAATATAGTATACTATAACTTAATATTAATATAGTATAATATAACTTAATATAATATAATATAATATAGTATACTATAACTTAATATTATATTAAATAAAAATATATTAATAGTAGAAATATCTATTAATTAAAATAAAAGCTTTTAAAATATATACCTGATTAGAAGCCTCGAGCCTAGATCTTGGGTCTAATTCAATTTCAAAACTAGTTTGTAAAATGAGAATTATCCAAAACTATATAAAAAAAACAATAGCTAGAGTGTAAAATAACAATAACATGGATGGTCCAACGTTAAAGATAACTCTGACTTTAACATTATATTAAAAATGAATCTTGTTTCTAACTTAATTCTAAAAACTAGTTTGTGAAATAAAAATTATCAAAAATGATATAAAAAAGGTCACAATTCTTATATTTTTTTGATTTGGAATTTTAACACTTAATTTGAGTCGAGTTAAATTTCAAGTTTAGTTTGTGTGGCTCGCAAAAAGGCTCGACTCATTTGTATCCCCAACATGTATTTGACTCATTTGTATCCCCATAGGTACATACTCTCTTACTAAATTTGAGTGAATTTTGGTAAAAATAGAAAATAAAATACACATGGAACTATCGGTTTTAACACAAATAATAATTATTACTATTTTAAGGAATGAAACACTATATAAATACTGAGAGTAGAAAAAATAAAAAAATATTTTTTTCTTTTCTTTTTCTTTTTTTCTTTTTTATTTTTTTTAAAAATAAAACAATTTTCTTCTTGACCGACAGGAAGGAGTTGCAGGAGGCAGTGGGTCAATGGCCACCAACAACTCCTCTTCTTCCTCCACTCTCCGTTTCCTCCAACTCCTCAAACAACCCGGACCCGTTTCTTTCACCCAGATCCGTAACCCCGACCCGGTGGAGCTCCACGAAAGCGACGTCGTTTGGTCATTTTCCGCGGTCTCCTCCGACTCGTATTCCAACACAAACTCCACCATCCAGTCCTCGCCGGCGCACCATCACCGCCGCCGCTTCAATCCTGCGAAATCAGGCCTCTCCGCTGCCTTATCCGATGACAATCACCACCTTATCCGCCCTAAATCCACCGTCAACTCTAAGATAATCCCTCCGGCTACACGACAGGAGGATATTCCTTCGAAGTTCCATCAGTCGGCTCCGGTAAACATTCCTGTGTGGCCTAAGGAATTTCGTGATAAATATAAGAATGATAATAGGTTCGATGAGGTGGAGGATGATGACGAGGGTATAGGGGAAGAGGAGATGGTGCCGCCGCACGTGATCGTCGCCAGGTCGCACGTGACTTTCTCGGTGTTCGAAGGCGCAGGTAGGACGCTGAAAGGCCGGGATTTACGCCGCGTTCGTAACGCCGTGTTTCAGAAAACAGGTTTTATTGATTGACCAAAAGAAATTAGAAAAAGAAAAAAAATAGTAATATTACAACAATTTTGAAAATAATTCCCTGTTGTAATCGTTAATGTTTTTTTGTCCTGTGCTTCTGTGTTATGAACGTGTATCTGCGAGTGAAATAAACTATTTCTTGTTGGGAAAAATCAGTTTAGCTTTTTACACGATTACATATGATGTTGGAAGTTTTCAGATTTTTCATTTTTTTTATAGTAAATTATGATTGAAAAGTGATGAGATTGAAGGTTACAGTGTTTCTTCCAGCTCTGGTGAACATTTTTACAGTTATGTCTTATGTGAGGGCTTTGGTAGTTTCAAACTTAGTTTGTTTCATAATTGTATATTGGGATGATTTTATATCTTGGTAATATGTACAAAATTATCTTGGAAACAATGGAAAGTTGCAGCCATGAGCACCTGCATACATGATTTCGCCTTGTAAGCATATTTCATCATTTATTACAAATCATGTTTCATCTGTTGTTTCATTCTATATTTAATATAGAATTCTTATGTTGTAATGAGAAAGTACTTGACACACTTCACATGTATAAATAGGAGATGGGATGTGTATAGGAATAGAAGATCCTATCCGTAAGATAAAGGGATGAAACTAATGTATTGGGGTAGAAGATTGTGATAGTGAGATATTGAGGAAACTAGTGCATGTAATTTGGATCTTCTATCCTATTCCGATACTCTCTAAACGTGTGTTTTATCTCTTATTCGAACAATATTCTCTATTTCAACTGGTGTTTCATATCCTATTCCAATTGTAATCTCTACTGACGCGCAATTGTCTATTTCAATGGGCATTTCATCTCTAATTCCAATTGTGTCCTCCATCTCAATAAGTTTTGATCTCATATTCTATTCAAAGAATACATGATTAAGTGTAATAAATGTTTCCTTACATAATAGTTGGTTCGAATGAAGTACATTTGACATGTTATTCGTAAAATAGAACAGGCAAATGAAACGCTTATTGAAATAGAGGATCCAAAATGCTTGGAGGACTAGCACAAAGAAGTGTTTTACCTATGCTTATGGTTATTATTCTCGTTAGAGAAAGTGCCTTTTTTACTTTATTCTCTTCTTCGTTATCTCTAGTCTCAGTTTCCCTTTTTTCTTGTATTTCTTTTTATCTGTGTATACTGTATACTGGGTTCTTGATTTTTTTAGACTGAGAATTTGCAGTGAAAATGACATTTATGGATATGGATGAATCTTGAGTTGTAAGTGGTGCATTGAAAAGAACTGGCACTAAGAGTGGTGGTCTATTACAACACGTTGAATTATTCTATCTGTTTAGACATTAGCCTGCATTTTTCCACAGCAATTATTGATATTATTACATTCTATTTATCAATGATCATGGTTGTCGTGGAATCCTTTTGGTGCTTTGACTTTCACTTATGATCATGCACTTAGGATTTTCAGTGTTGAGAAATGAAGGAAAGCAGGGAATCTATGGGATGCAGCGACGCGCTTGGGGATAGTTTCACATGTTTTCTCTCTTGCTTTCTTTCCCCTTCTGTATTTTCTTTTTTCATGATGATCTAGATCCATAGTTAGCACGGAGGTCCCACCATGTTTAGGTATTTCTCCTTACGTGCATTTGGCGGGTATTTTTATTTTTAAAAAAGTGTCTAGACAGGTGATAGAGGATTCCTTGTATATTAATTGTTTCAAGTCACTTGACTTGTTAGATGTGGGATGCTAGCCATAATGTCCAAGTTGAGATGTTTGGGTTGGGTACATGGCTATTTCATTCCCACATGTCTTAAATAATGATGATCCAAATTCATCGTCAGTAGAGGTTAGACTGCATTAAAGTATGTCCTACCTTTATGCATCTAGTGAGAATTTTGTCATAAAAAAGTGTTTCAATAAATATAATAGAGGATTCCCTATATATCATTTGTTTCAAATTACTCAACTCATTCGATTTGGCACACTTCCTATCATCATAGCCTTCAATTCAAGGAACTGGAGAAGAGGCACATGATTATCTCGTTCCATCGAATGACATTAATGATTATAATCCCAATTTATTATCTACGTAGATCCTCAACTATATTGAGGTCATTGTCCCTCTTGTCACAAATTTAATGAAAGGTTCTGGCATCAAAAGATATCTCGATAAGCAAGAGAGGAAACATGAACCTATCAACTCCTCTCTTGATCATATGAATTTCTTACATACATCCAAGTCGCATTCATTGCTTTTGATTATGCGCATGCCATCCACAAAAATATTTCAAACACGATTTTCATACAATTTTTGTCAACATATAATTTTGCCCTTGTTTGGTAGTGGAAGAATTTAATTGGAAAATGACGTGCATGGACAGAAAGAACTCATTCTAAGACGCGTGTTTCAATGGTGCATTTCTTTGACACGTTGGCAGGCGGCTTTTATTCGCATATGGAGATCATCATTATCCTCATTCAGTGGGTGAACTTCATTTCTGTTTCTTTTCCAACTTGTAAGCCATGTTTACTTCATTGGTTAACGGAGGTTAACTACCTATAAATTAATTTATTTCTGTATTTATTTTGACGGTTATTATTTTCGGGCTAAACCCCAAAATTCGAGTTTATGAAGAGAAAATGGGTCAATGAATGGTTAAATAAACCATTTCTTTTTTAGGGTTTTAAATTTGGTTTACTAAACCAAATTTGTACAATGACCAACAAATTCACTTTTTATTCATATTTACATTTTATGCCAATTAGGTCAAATTTTTTTGAGGTATTTTTTTGTCTTATCATAAATTATCCAAACAATTCAAAGTAAACAATCCATGAAATAAATGTAACTAAACTTATATTATCCTAGAAAGTAAACAACTCACCAAATTCATATTCATTCATTTAACTATCATTTAAATTATCAATAACTCAAACCTACATTATACCTAAAAGCCGAAATAAACATGCACACAGTGTGTTAGTAAAGATTTAGCATAGTAATAATTGTTGTTGCTGAAAAGAGTGAACTTCGACACTCTTTCATGAGTCAACCAATTCTTGAATACATTTCATGTTTATGTATCATTCTTTCCCATCCACTAGAAATTCAAGTCAAAATTTGCTTCATTTTTGGACATGTTTTATTCATGAGATTTTAGGGGTATAATTGTACATTCAATAATTTAAGCATTTTAATTGAAAAGGTGAACGATAATAAGGTGTCTATTCTGTTGTACGTTAATTCGTCTCTATTTGTACTGCCATAGATACCTCATTTGATGACATTTAATGATAAATAATCTCTAATTTTCTCTTTAATTCTGATATTTATTTGCTCCTTTTATTATTCCGAGAGCTTTTTGATAGACTTGGTGGCCAGAGAACACCGTCAAACCCAAGTCCAACTATCGTGATGATTTATTCATATCACAAGTCAAAAATTCATTTGTCTGACTCATTTCAACAAGGAATTCTTAGATTGATCCCTTGATGTTGACTCATTTCAAGCTATAAGAAAAGAAATTTTCGAGTCGATCCCTTGATCTGTGTTTTACTGCATCAAAATACTAAAAACCCATTTTATTCTTGAAATCTAGTTACATTCTACTCCAACTTCTATACATGCATAAATCCTGCTACAATCCCGCACCAAATACATACTACAACTAGAATTAATCCTATGGTAATTCTACCAAAGCCCCCTCGATTTTCTTCCTCAAATACTTTGAGTCTTTCACAAACTCTTCCTAGGTGAAAAATTCATGCAAATTGGAGGCCTAATCTTGGCTAAAGCAAGAATAGAAGAAGGAAGAATCCAAAGCCCATCACCACAAATCAAACCAGAAGCAACCGCGGGAACCATCAATTTAGCCTTTCTACTATCAACCCTATGCCAAACATAAACCACGAAACTCCCAACACACATATCGATTGCAAAATATGCGCCGACGAGGAAAGGGACCGCCATAGCCATCGGGAGAGGAACCCATTTCCCAAACTTCTTTGGCATAACATCTCTTGACAGATTCGTCAATATAGCAAACACAAAAAATCCATAACAAAGTTGCAAACAATGTTGAGGAAGGGCGGAAAATCCCTCGACTCCAAGAATTGCCATGTTTCTATATATGATCGCGTAAGGGGCTTTATATTCTCCATTAGGGTTTCCCACATCGAAGGCTTTGTAGAAGAGGAAGAATGTTAAAGGAGCTACTATGCATCCGATGGCCGTCCCAATGCCCTGGCTAAGGAGCATTGTTCTTGGGGATGTTAGGGTTAGATGGCCCGTCTTGAAGTCATGCATTAGGTCAGAGGATATTGAGACAATAGACTTTATTACACCACATCCAATGAGCCCTGCGACGACGCCATTGTCTTTTCCGGCTAGAGAAGCTAGCACAAAGAGGGCTACTTTGCCATAATTGTATGCCATGTTCATGTCGGTCAGACCGGCTCCATATGCGTTGCAGAAGCCCAAAGATGGTGCGAAGATGTATGCAATGAGGATATAGTACCATTTAAGTTGAGGGAAAGTGATTGGGATGGTGATTATTGAGATGATGGAGAATAGCACGTAGCCGACACAAGCTACCCAAAGCGGAATGGTCTCTCTCATAAATACTTCGTTTCGTCGAACGTCTTCCAGGGGTTGATTCTCGTCATTCGGAACTGTTGTAAGAAAGAAATTTTATGTTAGTAAAATTGTATCAAACAACATGGATGAATGGCTCTCTTATGCCTAAGTGCAGTGAATTAACATTTTGGGATGGTCCTAAGTGCATTGAAACAAGTAGATCGTCCTAAGCACATTGAAATAAAATTTTGGATCGTTTGTTCCAATAGTTGTTTCCTCTCTTTCAACTTTACAAATCCACAGCAAGTGTCTTTATAAGAAAATATTTAATATAATTGGAAACGACAAAAACTCAATATCCAAAATCATGGCAATAAGGTGTTTGGATGAACTATGTGTGAGATCTTAACACGCTTCTTTCTTTAATTTCAATCATATTGATTATAAAATTGTCACTAATCTTATAAATTTTAATATCTTATTTCATCCAAATACTTTACCAACTCATTCCTAATATAAGATTTAACATCTATATAAGCTTCAAAAATATGTTATAAGATATTTAGAAAAGCTTAGCCAAACACCCCTTACACAGTAACATTCCAAAAAGGTTGATTATTTACCTCCTATAAGATTCCTCTTGTTGAATGCAGAATACATGCTTCTCATGGTAAACAGAAGGGTCTTGAGAAAATTATAGAGGCCATCACCTAAAATAAGGGCGATCGATATGAAAACCTGAGGACAAACACAAAGCATATATTAAAATTCAGATCGAAATGAATAATAAAACATCAGGCATCTAAGTTGTTTTTTGTCAAAAAAAAAAAATTTATACACATACCTTGTAACCATTCAAACTCTTCATGCTACTTTCCTTAATATTTTCCGGAAACCAATCTCCCTTCTTTTCGCTTATTAGCGGCCACATTACGCCCCAAGAAAGAACCGCTCCGAGAAGCAAAGACAAGTTCACCAGGTGGGAACAGATCATTCCTGCTCCTATGTAAGTCATACTGAAATCGAAGTAAAATCTGCAGAATTCAATATTTCGACTTAGTCTTTATAAAAAAATTTATCAGATTAAGACATAAACTTGAAAAGAATAGGGGCCGTCTACATACGATTGTTTCCAGGCTTTCAAGCCAAATGTCGGGAAATTGACAAATCCACATAGTTCTCCACCGGAATAGAACCACTGGAATAAACTCCATAGGAAACTAAGTGAAAAGAACTTCATGAATCCATGGACCTGTTTCCTTGTGTTTGAACAAAATAGAGATAACTTCGGTTAGTCCCACTAAAAATTTTGACCAAAATATCAAATTTCTATTTTTCTTGTGTATTCTCGATACAGCAGCGTTTGTGTTTGGGAAGTAACATCTCTTCATCCGCAAATCATTCTCGATGTGAAAATTTCCTGTATTATTTTTTATTGTACTTGCTTCACATCATTTCTATTTTTCTAGTGTATTTCTGTAAACTAGTGTTTGGGAAGTAAGAATCCCCTTTGACATCTGTCCATATTTGGTTTGAAAATTTTCCAGAATTACTGAATTTATATTGTACTCCAAACAGATACTCCTACATCTATATATAAATGCTGATTTATCACGAATAACTTGGATAAAGTTGAGCCAAATGATAACCATTCAAGAACAAAGAAGTGCTTACTTTGCCATCTCGTCTCCTTTAGTTGTGTGAAATCCATTGATGAGAACAGCAGTTGCAGTTCCGCTTGGATAAGGTAATTTGTAATATATGATCATAATCTGCCAAAAACATCGACAAATTCATGAATGAGAACGAAGAAACCAAGCAAAGTTCATAAAAAATGCCGTAATTTATGTTACCTTTCTAAGAGGAACTAAAGCCAACAAGCCAACGAAGCTAACAACAAAAAGAAAGCCAATCATCCAATCTAGCCGGGGTTCTTTATAACTCCCAGGTGAGTTCCCTTCTGTATCAACTCCTGCTTGCTCATATGTCTTCTTATTCAATCCCAAAAGATAAGACCCAAATCCACCTGAAGATAAAACGATATTCAATAAAGAAAAACCAAGTAAATGGATTTGATGATGATGCTCAACGATATCGAAGCACCAAC
>JACFYI010002211.1:775080-793596 GCA_014898755.1 Handroanthus guayacan
TATTGCCCGAATTTGTCATTAGACATGAAATGTTCAATAGCATCGAAGTATTCTCCATTAACTCTCATACACCGGATGGGATTTTGCCTCGAGCGATGAGGGGAACAACTTATGAACTGCCTTAAAAGTATGAAGGAAATAGTTACTTGTCTCCTCACAAGCCCAGAACTATCCCATACCGAATGACTCACGTGATTATGTGACCTAAAAAAGGCTATGATGATTAACCGTTATCATCCCACATCAATGAGTTGACTCAAATTCACGAACTTGAGATAGTTGATTTTTCAATTAATAAAATAGTTTCCTTTGTCACCTTTTGAGACTTTCGAGACAACTCGAGTTAGTGACTTGACATAATTGATTTTCTAAGTTCACATATTTTCAAGACCCCTCTTAACAACAAAAACATCAAGATATGAAGTTGACGAGACAATACTTCGACACAGTTCATGACTAACAACAAATTTGGGCATCAATCAAAACTCAAATCAAAAGATTCAAAGTTTCCATACCTCCCACGGCAATGCTATAGCAAGCAACTGCACAAGTCTGAATGATTGTATTCTCTTGTCTTGTAAATGGAGTGGTCATAATATTGGCCTTCTTAAGAAGTTTTGTCCATGTTCTTACAAACACAAATGCAAGAAGAGCAGCTGATACATTAAGGTTTGGGACAAGCCCTGTTGTAAGATTCAACTTCATTACTATGACACTATAAATAATTCCAATCACTAAACTAGCAAAAATTCCTCGAATTGTTATCTGCTTTTCCCATGGAGGTATCCTCTTCATATCTTCAGATTGCTCTTTAGTTTCTTCCGAATCTTCCTTCTCAATTTCCATCATTTCTAAAGAAATTCAATTATTATAATCACATAAGCAATATCAGCATAAAAATGTAGCTGAAAAAAGAACAAAAAAATGGAGATTTTCTTACCAGAATTTGGTGTTTTCTTCTCTTGAACCAGATGGGCAGATGAAAACTGAAATAACAAAAAAACCCACAAAAAATCTTTCGGAGAAACCTCGAATTTCGCAGTGTAAGAAAATCAATACGTTTTTCATGGCAGGATTTTAGTTTCATGCCCAGAATTTATAGAATAGAAATCTGGAAAATGGCGACCAGCCAATGTTGAAAATCTTGTAATTACTGTTGCATATGTACTACACAGAGCTCAGTAGTACAAAATACAAAAAATATTTTACATTCTTTTGTACTACAATAACAAATTATAGGCAAATCCCACTTAAGATTAATGAAGAGATGGTGGGTTCTCTTCAAAAGAAAACATGGTAGGTCGCAAATGCGCCTTTCTGTCTTCTCGTTGACTGTCTTGGAAGGCGCTTTCCCCTTCAGAAGACACACGTTTTCTTGAATTTTCAAACCAAAAGAGAATTTAATTAAATTCTCACTTGTACGGAATGGTGGTCATTTGAGGAAACTTTTGCTTTAGATTAAAGGGTTTTGTGCACTAATGTAGTTGATTGGAAAAATTGCGAATTTTTTTATTTATTCATAAAAAAAATTGAAGATTTGATCCAAGTGGGTAGCTCCCATTATAATGGTGCGATTAGACAATATATCATGGATTTTGTTTCTTCTTCATGCATACAAATAGTGGCATTTTTGTTTTTCTTCAAGGATCTTTACTTTAACATCCCTTCAAGTTTGCTATAGTTACAGAAATATCCTTATAATTTGATACGTGATAATAATGCTACTCCCTATCGGTAGATAAACATGTGATTTATTTGTAATATTTTAGATAATTTGTTGTATGAGTCTCATAGAGTTTAATTATGACAAGTTATTGAAGTCAAGGTCAAAGATTATATTTTTTAAATGTTCAATGAGTAAGTGATTTCAAATGTGATACCAATACTCAACTACTTCAGAATTACTTGTTCGGTCATGATTGCAGGTGTTTTAAACAGTGAAAAGTATTATTATTACAATATAATAAATGGTATCATTGCAGACGAATAACTTATTTATAGTTGAAATTTGGCAGAATCCATACAAAACACGTGGTGCAATCTGGAGACTTGGCAATGGTCTAAATCTAGGGTCACTACATCGAGTCGCATATTTGGATCAGATATGTATTGAGTTACTATCTATATATGAAAGTTGTGGATTTTGGGACAAATGAGTGATTCTGAGACCATTTTGACGATATTTTTACCATGTCAACTCTTTAATCGGGTTTCATCTACTTTAAGTTGTAATGTACAAAGAAATGTTATTATAAAATTTCAAATTTTAATGATGATTTTCATAATTAGGCTAAATCTCAAGGGAATTGAGATAATTTTCCCTTTCTCTAATCACAATGGGTGCATTGTTTTTATTGGTTGGTCACTAAAAGGAGAAATCGCAGGAAAAAATAAAAAAGAAAATACAAAAGAACAAATATAGTAAATTTGATTCCTTCTCTCTCCCCCTATTTTTGCTTTTTAAATCCATTTTTTCATGGAATCTTTCAAATCTTTGTGTCCAAATTCCAACATTTTAGTAATTTTGTGATTTTTGTCTTATTTTAAGCCAATCACATGCACTAACATTTATGTTGTCTCTCAATCACACTGTAATCACTTTCAGATTTTTTTATTTAAAAAGGAAAAATCACTTTCCTATTATCCGACTTATTTAATCAGATCAATCATCATTGTTGGCGCTGTCATGACTTCAACTTATTGGAATAAAAATGGATGGCTGCCGTTTTCAAGAATCGCGAAAAGCAAAAGCGCTTTAGGAAGAAAGTTCTTTGAGTAGTATTTATTCGGAGTAGCTGGCGACTATGGCTTTTTGTCTAGGCTTTTTAATGAAGTGATCAAACACGACTTATACGATATTCTTTTTAACACATAGTTTATTCTATAATTTAAATGAACTAATCTTTTCTTCATTGGATATCTTTTTAAAGCGTTAAGTAATAGATTCAATTTAATTACTGTACAATGGGATGTTCAATGTCTACCGGTCTTTTTTTCTTTTTTTCTTTTTTTGATAATAATGTGTCTACCAGTTTATACAGTGAAATATGTCTCATAAATTTAATCAATGTCTTGTTTGATGCCTATCATTACAATGAAGAGCTAATTCTCCACCCGTTTTGAACCTATCATTGTTCATGTAATTAGACCATATTAAACAATCTCACGTTCTCATTCAAATTGGCAAAATGCGTGGGTTGTTTCTTTACTGTATTGTACCCCTGTGACGCAAATTATGCTACAATAACTATTTGTATCCAATACGAAATTAGCATTGCATAATAAGATTGTTGTTATGCTAATACTGAAAAAACGGGGCGATAGAGATTGCAATCTTATCTCCTTACTCTACAACAAGCCAACTATCCATTATTATTACTCTCATGTAACAAATGGACCCAATGGAGTCTGAAAGTCAGATTCAAATCACTCTCATAATCGAATCCAAGTTGATGCTCACACAAAATTAAAGCAAGAAAAATAAGAAATATTTTTATTGTCTTTCAGAATTTATGATTTTGCACAAGAATTTTTCCACTAATTTTATGAAGAAATTAAAAACTTTTTACAAGTGTGAATTTCCTTTCTCGCTCATATATCTTCTTATAGTGCCCTATACAAGCATTTATAGATTTATTCCCTGGATTTCTCTTGCTCATGCCTGTATCACATTTAGCCCATGTTCCACGAATTGCCTTGCCCATGTCTGCTGCATAGGGATACCATGACTTCTCTTCTCCCTTTCCACGTTCCCTGGTCCTTGAGGAGTTTTATTCAGTCAACTTCTTTGGCGGATTTGTAGGAAGGGCTAGGCAGGATGTTTTAAACTTTTATTAAGCTCTGGACATGCTGATCGCACTATGCTTCCGAGACAGGATGTTCTTTGGGCTGAGTGCAGCTTGTTTAGTTGGGTCAGGCTAGGAAAGATTCATCTTGCCGTACTTGGAAGATTGGGCTGGCTGTCATGGGCTGATTATCCTGAATTTGGTGTAGGTTCTCTGGCCTGATGGGCCTGGGATATTTCAACCCTGGTTTATTGGGCCGTTAGGCCCAAGGGCTGATTTTCCTCCAGGCACCACAAGTGAAAGACACATTGCTTCTGTCTGAATCCGAACCGTCTGACAGCCCAATGGACATACTGTTATTGGGCTTTTGCGGTTTGGTTCTCTAGCAGAGAAAGCCCATTAACCATTATTGCCCGTGGATTAAGCCCATTCGTTGATCAGCCCATCAACAAACTGCCGGATACATAACGGCACCGTTGCTACCGTTAAATCCAAAAGTTACACAGACAAGGGTACATTAGTAAATGCACACGATTACCAAAGACGACCAGCGGACTTCCCTCGTCTCTCACGACCTCGAAGCACTTCTTGGGCCTTTTGCTTCTTCAAATTTCAATCGCCAAACCTTCTAAAGCACCAAAATTTTCAAAATTAATCCCAAAATAAATTCAGAATAAAATGAAAAACGGTTCGTCGGAGGCGAAATTCCTACAGGAATTGATTCTGTATGCGGCGAGCGCCGCTCTGAGTTGTTTGGTATTGTTCGTGGGGCTCAAACGTCTGGACCCCAATCGTGAAGCTTCGAAGAAAGCTCTAGAAAATAAAAAGGAAATCGCAAAGCGTTTAGGACGGCCTCTTGTCGAAACCAATGCATATGAGGTTCGAGTTTGTTTCTTTATTTTGTATTTGCAGATGGATTTGCCTCGGGCTATTGATATCTCGCTTTATGTTTCAATTTTTAACCTAATTGTAAGTTTTTGTGGTGATATACTTCATTTGGTGCTAAGTTGGACTTAAGGACTAGTAGTGCGAAGGTTGTAATGTACCATTGTTTATTTGATGCTCGAACCATTATTCATTTACTATGTCAAAGTTTTTGTGCTTGTTGGCCGGGCGCATTTCTTGGTTTGGATTTGGTACTGATGGTTTTTTCTGGTTACTTCTAGCTTTAGTAGATGTGGTGTAATTAATTCAGATAGTACCCAAAAGTTCATGCTGTGTCGAGGAAATGTACAAATTTAGTTTAATGCAATATATTTGTCGGGGAAGAAAAATGATTGTTTTGGCAAATCATGAAGGCTATTCAACAAGAGTCGAACTTCAAATTATGCATTCATCTACAATAATAATGGGGCATAACTTTATTTCTAGCTCTTGTTATGAGTAGGATTCTGGTTACTATAAATTGAATTTCCGAATTTTATGTTTTATGGTTATTCAATGACATCGTGAGAAGGTAAAATATGGTATTTCTATCCATAGTAGAACTTCTTTGATGGGCAAGGTTTAATTTTATTTTTGTAGTCAAATATCATTGTAATTTTATGCAAAAAATTTTTAAGTGATTGCCTGTTGCCATAAAGGCAGACAAATTAATGAAAATGAATTTGAGTCACTTGGTTTCATGTTCAGATTTGTGAAGTCTCGAGGTGAGTTTCTAGCTAGATATCACATACGTCGTGCTTACTGTCATCTGTCTCAATTTTTTGTAGGATGTCATAGCCTGTGATGTAGTCAACCCTGACAATATTGATGTCAGATTTGACTCTATTGGAGGATTGGATGCCATTAAAGAAGCGTTGTATGAATTAGTTATTCTTCCTTTACGAAGACCTGAGCTTTTTTCTAAGGGGAAGCTTCTTTGTCCCCAAAAAGGTGTTTTGCTATATGGACCACCTGGCACTGGGAAGACAATGCTTGCCAAAGCAATCGCAAAAGAGTCTGGAGCTGTTTTTATTAACGTGAGAATATCTAACCTAATGAGCAAGTGGTTTGGGGATGCGCAGAAACTAGGTGTGTATTACATATCATCTCTCACAGTTCTGTGTCCTTGTTACATGTCCTAGAATGGGTTCATTCTGAGATGAAAGATTTTTGATGGATCACGTTTTCACCTTTGGACTTGGAGGTATCATTCATATAGTGATCTAATGAGAACAAACATAATCAGAATGTATTCTGTGGAGTTTTGCTGTGTGAAGAAAATTTGGAAGAGGGGCTTCCTTGTTTACAAATTAGGAAAGAGTATTCATATAGGTCTCATAATGCTTAAGAATGATGAAAGTGTATTTTCCAATAGTTCTGAATGGTTGATATATTTAAAATTGCCACTATTTTCTTCATGCATAGAAGAACTAGAGAGACGGGGGGTTGCAGTCTGTCAATTTCAGGATTTTCGACTTAACAGATAGTCAATTGACCTTTAAATCGACCCCTTGTGGTTCTGTAACTTCTGTTACTGGCGAAGTCTTCTATGCTGATCTAATTACTTAAATGGAAAAAACTGATAGAGTAATCTTCACTTTGATAGAGACAGGAACCCTCTATCAGTGTGTTAATGAGAGTTGGCTGGATTTATTTATCTGCTCTGTTCAGGAATACTGTGTGTTTGGAGGCTAAATTGGTCAAGCACTAGAGTATGATATTGCTTTTGTTTCAAATTCTTCTGCAGTGGCTGCTGTTTTCACCTTGGCTTACAAACTCCAGCCAGCCATTATCTTCATTGATGAAGTGGACAGTTTTCTAGGCCAACGCAAGAGTACAGATCATGAAGCATTAATTAACATGAAGACTGAATTCATGGCTTTGTGGGATGGATTTACTACAGACCGTATGTATTTTATTAATCTCTTCGAGGATAGACTTTTTCTGCTTCTTGATGTGTGTTTTATACCTCATTACATGGCGATTCTACAGTCAAGGTTATAGTTTAGTTACGGTAACGAAAATGTGGTGAAATTCCTTTGGTTTATTGTACGTGAAAAGGTGATTATAGTTGAAAGGGCGGGACTTTGTTCATGCAGAAAATGCTCGGGTGATGGTACTCACCGCTACTAATCGCCCATCAGAACTTGATGAAGCAATTCTGCGACGTCTTCCTCAGGCATTTGAAATTGGGATGCCTGATCACAGGGGAAGGGCTGCAATACTGAAGGTGCTTTTAATGGATGAGAAGGTTGAAGAAGGTATTAATTATGAACACATAGCTAACCTATGCGATGGATACACAGGATCAGATCTTCTCGAGCTCTGCAAAAAGGCTGCCTATTTTCCAATTAGGGATTTACTAAATGATGAGAAATCCGGAAAGCCATCTCCAGTCAGTATTTTCTTTCTGTGTAATCCAGTTTTTGCATGCACGTATTGATCGTGCATGCTTTAGTTCTAGAAGGCAGAATATCGGCATTTATTCATTATTATCTGTTTCTATTTTCAGGTGCCAAGACCATTGTCACAGTTAGACTTGGAGAAAGTCATTGCTACAACAACAAAGACAAAGGTTGCGGCAAGTGAATACAGCAGATTAAGCTCACTATCATCAAAATGGCCATAGCAAAGAGATTCCAGTGATTATCAGGTGCAAGATGCAATTAGTGAGCCATCTAAGATTTCTCTTTCCTGAATTTTGAACATTCAGGCAGTTGCCCGAGATCCTTAACTATTATACACTGCCCTATTAACTCTGTACTAGGCTAAATTTCTTGTGTAATTAATCGTAATTCCTTCTAATTATATTGGGGGTAGAAATATGGGATAAAACTCAACACCCCCAAGGTTTACCTTGATTAGAAAAACACCTCCTACGGTTTGGGAAACGACAATAACATCCTTAGCCGTTAGTTTAGATGATGGAAAACTCAAAGATATCTGTGTGACATTAAAATCAGACCCTCGAAAAATTAAAGCATGTTAGATCAATATTGGCTCTAATTGTACTGTTATGGAAACTTCGTTAAGTTTCTTGTGTCGCCCAAACTAATGGCATGCGATGTTGTCGGACTTTCTCAAACCTCAAAGGGTCTTTTGTAATTAAGTTAAATCTTAGTTGTGAGGTAATTATCCCAAGAAATATTGCAACTCAGGACAGCTGCTTTCACTTGTCCCCGATTTCAACTTATCTTGTTTATAGTATATAATCTCATGTTAATTCTACTGAGTTCCCTCTTTTTCTTTTTCACTTTTTTTTTAATTTTTTTTAATTTTTTACTTACAGGATCAATTAAACTGCAGTGAAGGCTCTCATAGTTGTACTACTAGAAATTCTTGTCATTGTGCAGGCCTCTTGTGACAGGTCCAAATCCAAATCTACTTTGCAGTCATGCCATTAAATTTTCTTTTCAGTCCAGCTGTGTAATTTACCAACTTTGTTCCCACAAAGGGTTTTGCCAGTTTGCCATGGCATGTTTCATGTGCATGCAAGCATTTTTTGACCTTTATAGGTTATTGCGGCGTTGATGGTTTAGCTGGAAATAGCTTCACAACCGCCATAGTGATAACTCAATTCAGCTATATTTATGTGCTAATGTCTTAGGTGACTGTAAATGTTACTCTATAGAAAAGTTGAATATTTCCTCTCTCAGACATGGGTTATTAATAGATTCTGGTTGATGTTATTGATTATGGATTTTGGTCTTTATTGTGGTTGAAGGTCAAATTTCAATGTGAGCCACGAAAAATGGCTTAAAGACTTTTTAGGACATCGTGTTTTAACTTCTTACTCGATGATTTTATGTTTGTTTTGACTTATTGGCTACAACATGCATAATTCACACTGTTTAATATGAAATATGCTCAAGATTCTTGCAGGTGGAGACTTTGTAACCGATGGATTATGAGCTGGACCTTCTAATCAATAGAGGAGTTACAATCGCACTAGTAAAGTACTTTGCTAGCTATTGAATTTGATCTGATTTTGATTATGAATGACATAATTGTTTATACTATTTAATAATGCATCGCGATGTAATTGTTTAATAATTCTAAACTCTCAATGAAATAATTGTATTTTTTGAAATATATTAATACATTAATAATGTTTCAACACCAAATATAATAACAAACATAAGAAAAATTTTCAACAATGCTATGATTCGCTCGCAGAATATCAAAAACTATCATTTGATAGAAAAATGTCTATACACACCAAAGGAAATCGAATTAATAATCTTTAAATTATAAAATTTCTACATTACCAATTGAGCAAGAATTTATCCTGTAGTGATTAATGGATGATGCCTATTCTATTATAAAAAAGCAACCTTTTTATGAGTAGATATCTTGTAATTCTTTGATGATGGCTAATGGCAGGCAAGAACCAACTACAATTTTTGGATGATATGAGTTAGCCAATCATTTCCATTTTAATAATGGGTAAATTTTCCTTGACAATGCCATTATAACAAATGGCATAACACCAAATTATTGAAGGTGGGAGCACTGTATTTCTTTGAAGTTTGATAATATGCTAAGGTCACATGTTTGACTTTGTACGGGAAAATGTTATGGGCTAAAGCTCGAAAATTGTCAGATAAAGGTCGTGCCCTCATTATTGAGGCATGCTGTCCTGCCAAAAGGCTTGTCATCGATCTGAATAAAGTATTATGGAAATTAAAATAAAAAGTTATTAATTGAATTATTCTTTCCAAAAAAATGCAAAAGGTGTTTTCTTTGTCAAGTTATAGTAGATATACATTAAATTAAACAACTTGAATATAAGAAAGAAAATATATTAATAAATGGGTAGTAGAAAATTATTAGCATAAGCACAAATGGAGGGCTTGAAATGGCTAAAGGATGAAAAGCTTCAATTGCAACAAACAAAGAGGTTTCTTACAATAATCAAGGTTCTCAAAAGATTGCATCATGTCGCAATTTCATTTTGCATGTTTACATGATTGTTTGCTATTTATCTATAGTTCATTTTTTCATGGCTGTGGAGTATCCATTTTATACCATGTATTTAGGTGTAGACATTCATTTTGAATAAAATAGATAATGAACGACGATACTAAACTTGTACTCAAAATGAAAGATTGAGTTGCATTGAGTTATTATTCTTGATAATTGTGATAGAGTTTTTATCTTAAAAAGCACATTAAAAGTTAAGAAAGAGAGATATAGTTGTTTTAAAATCTTAACTCTTTCAATGTCAAAAAAGATTTGGTATCATTATTAAGTTTCACAATTCATGAGCTTGTGAAGAGGTACATAATAGTTCTTTCTACAAGTAGAACCATATGATGATGCCCAAATTCATCACCAAACATACAAAATTTAGCCTCATTGAGGTATGTATTATCCCACTACTTTGCATGAATTGAAATTCTATCCTAAAACGATATCTCAAATAATACGAGATATGAAACGACTTATAAACTATCTTAGTGACTATCAAAATCACATGGGTTATAACAACTATTGTTTTTTTATGCACGGTAGTTGTTCATCAAACTATATATCATCAATTGAAATAGGTATTTTTGTCTTTATTTAAGACAGTTTCTTTTCTTGTTATACTTTTGGTAAGAATTAGTTTCTAATTCTATAGATTCAAACACGATAATGCCAAACCCTATCAATTAGGGTTAGCTTGGTTGTTGGAGAATTAAAATCATTTGGACACGACCATAATTTATTTATCTATTTTTGGAGGAAAACCGCAAGGACAAACTTTTGTGATCTTACTTAATTTTAGCAATTTTTATAAATTTATTGGTATGGTTAATAAGTTTACTAGCTAGTGTAGTTGCTTTCAAGCCATCTACTAACATAGAAAGAGTAATTTGCAACCTTCTTCTTTAATGTCTAATGATACTCAAAATCGGCTCCAAAATCTAAGTGGAAAACGAACTTGAAATTTTTGGCAATCAAATTAATGAATCGATGCTTAGAGTAATAAATGTTTGAGCTATTTTTATTGATGGAACAATTTCACCTACATAAAAAATAAACTAGGCTTAGTTGTAATGTGTAGGAGAATGGCTTCCATTGCCTAACCTTCAAGATGACTTAAATTGCCCTTATGCCAATCTAGTGTACGATAACTTTGAAGATTTGTTTATATTTCTTCTCATTAGAAATGTTACTTATTCTCATTTTCCATTCTTTCTATACTTGCCCAACTATCACATTATCACATTAATTAAAATTAAATTTGATTTGACTTAATATACCTACAATCATTCCAACATATTAAATTATATGTATATCTTTGAAAAATACATCTTTTTATGCGTAGAGAGGTATGTATCTCATTCGACAATTCCAAACAAATTATCAAAATACATTTTTATTTTTTGACAAAATTCAACAATTTAAATATTAAAAGTGGAAAAAATTAAAAAAGAAATTAAAAATACAACATATGTAGGCCAATGAGCCCTTTCCAGTGACAAGTTGGAAGTCTCATAACTAAGAGATCATGAATTCTATTTCTACCAATAGCGTGTAGGTTTGTTTTTATCGCATGATAACTTTGAGTCAATTGCATAATGGCTTGGAGGATCTTTCTTGTGCACCAATATATTTGATTTTTAAATATATTGAAGTATTCATAATGCAATAATAATGTGTTGATTAAATATAATAATATCTCTTAAGCAAAGAAAAAAAAAATAAATAGTAATAATAATAAATAAAAATAAATAAATAAAGAAGAGAAGCCCCGTTTAGGAGTCTTAATCAATACTTAAAACTTGCCCATGAAGCTATGTGACTGGCGGCCAATGACCACGAGAAAGACAACAAAAGAAACCTCAACACAAAATGAATAAATAAAGAAAGTAAACAATATTATAAATATTATGGAGATAAATAAATAAAGCTATTGTCATTACTCGAATTTCATAATTAATTATATGGATTGTTGACTTATGTAGCCGATTAGCTATTATAATCACTCAAATTTCTTAATTAGTTACATAGATCTTTGACTTATTTAACTGGCAATCCGCGTAAATGTTGACTAAAACAAACCAAAAAGAATATAAAATAATTATCACATCGAAATAAAGATAAACTTTTTGAAAGTATTAGGTAAAATACTCCAAATTCAATTATAATAAATTGTTGAATGACCAAAATTGTCGGCCGTCGAATATTTCTAAATAAAATGTAAATTTTATGATGTAATTATGGCATCAATCATTACAAAATTACTTAATGGGTCAACAACGTTGTTGTAGTTTCCTTAATTCTTTTAGTAGTATAAGGAAAGAAATAATATTCAATGAAGCAAATTATAATATTACTACATAAGGTGATTAAGATTTAAGACATTAATAATAAAGTCAAGTGAATTTTATCATTAAAATAACTGTATTTTTAGTCCATAATTTCTAATGTACCTTTGATCCACAAACATATGAAAATCATCTCCTGATTATGATGCCATTAAACAATATTTTAACTATTTTTTAAAATAAAATTAATTAAATACTATTTTCATGTTATTATATTTACCTAAAATTTCATAACAATCCAAAAACTTTAGGACAAAGGCATGAAAGATGAAACATATTATAATGTGCATTATTAGAATATTAATCAATAATTAAGAGGGATAATTATCTGAATACTTCTATGATTTAATCTAATTACAAAAACATCCACGTAATTTGAAAAATTACAATAACAAAATTTAGCAAGACTTGTGTAATATTATAATTAAATCCCCTAAAAACTTAAACGTCAGTCAATATGTTAGATTTTTTTAAAAAATTGTTTATAATATTACACAATCTCGATTATTATTTTCATTAGATGAATTACTGATAGGGGGTGTTATTTTAATTTTTCAAATCATAAAATGTATTTCTATAATTTGACTTGATCCAAAATGTGATGAAGTAATTATCCCTCATAAAAAAAAATCTTTAATCCAATTCCTAATCCTAGAAACCCAAGAACGGCTGAAAATTTGTCACACCGAACACGCACATTTCCCTTTCACACCCCGAAGGCTAAAACCCACTAACGGAGGGAGACGTTTTTTAGATGCATAGACTCCTTCAACATTCCCCCTTCAAAATTGACTTTACTATATATCCCCACAAACCCAAAAAAAGAAAAAGAAAAAGAAAAATCCCCATCCCGCAGATTGTTTCTGCAACATCATCATCATAATCCAGTGCTTTAATGGAAGCGATTCCCCCAATCCCAATCCGTCGTTTCCCAAAAATTTTTCATCATTTCGCCTCATAATTTCTTCAATTAATTTCCATCCCAAACCCCTTTTGATTTTATGCTTTGGATCGTTAATCGTCACCTGGAAATCATACCATGTTTCTCCTAATTCTCACTCTAGTGATTTTTTCTATAATTTTTTTGTGTGTGGTTCTCAGATTTTTGCCCAGAACAAGCTTAATCTATTCTGTGAAGAATCTGTGGCGTTTGTTGGAAGATAAATGCTATGTCTACCAGTTCTACAAGGTACCCAAACTCAACGAGAACATGCAGGAAAATCAATTGTATCGGAAGGTCTACACGTACCTGAGTTCGCTTCCTTGTGTTGAAGATTGCGATTTCGTGAACCTATTTTCCAGTTCTAAAAGTGAAATCAGTTTGATTCTCGACGAGAATCAAACTATTGTTGACAAATTCCTCGGCGCCAGAGTCCATTGGAGGTTCGAAAACTGCGAAAATAATGCCGTAAAATGGCTAATCCTGAAGATCAGGAAGAACGATAAGCGGAGAATTCTGGTTCCTTATCTGCAGCATATTCATCAAGTGTTTGATGAGACTGAGCAAAAGCGGAAGGAGGTGAGATTGTTCGTCAACGTAGAGGACGAACTGCAGGGAAATGGGCGGTGGAGATGGACTCCATTCACGCATCCAGCAACAATGGAGACGATCGTCATGGACTTGGATCTGAAAACGAGAATAAAATCCGATTTGGAGAATTTTCTCAAATCCAAGCAATATTATCACCGATTGGGACGCGTTTGGAAGCGAAGCTATTTGTTATACGGGTCAGCGGGTACGGGTAAATCCACATTCATAGCTGCAATGGCGAAGTTTCTGAATTACGACCTTTACGAATTCAATTTGCACAAAATTGCAAACGATTCGGATCTCAAATGCCTTTTGCTGCAAACAACAAACAAGTCCTTACTCGTGATCGAGGATCTGGACCGTTTATTGGAAGAAAAATCGACGGCGCTGAGCGAATCTGGGATTCTTAACTTCATGGACGGAATATTCTCCTGCTGCGGTGAAGAAAGAGTGATGGTTTTTACTGTCAACAGTAAAGAAAATATTGACGCGAATATTCTTCGTCCGGGTAGAATTGATGTTCATATTAATTTCCCCCTTTGTGATTTTAGTGCCTTTAAAAGTTTAGCAAACAGTCATTTAGGGTTAAAGGATCATAAATTATTTTCCCAAGTTGAGGAGATTTTTCAGATTGGGGCAAGCTTGAGTCAAGCTGAAATTTGTGAAATTATGATATCTAATCGGAGTTCGCCAAGTCGGGCTTTGAAAACTGTTATATCGGCCTTGCAGACTGATTTGTCGAGCCGAGTTGGGAGGAGGTTGGATCGATCAGAGTCGAGCAGAGTTGCAAACGAGTCCAGTGAATTTGGGTCATTCGTGAAGGAAGGGCAAAATGGAATACATCCAATTAAGGAGATTAAGAATTTGTATGGGTTTTTGAGAGCTAAAAGTTGTAGAAAAGTTTCTATGGATAAATTAGATGTTGATTTCGAATGAGAGGAGAAGTCATATTCGGCTCATAAGAGTTGAGTCGGATCTGGTGTCTCTAATCAATTTGGATCTTTTATTTGAATAGATTTTTTTTTAGTTCTTATTTTAGTTTATGGACATAATGTCAGGTTAATATGTTCTTTGTTCAATAAATAGAACGAAAAATGCAACATTTGATGATAATCTAAACTAATCTCAAGCGCCCTTTTACAGGACAATTTCTATTATTTACCTTATCTTTTTATGTTTCAATTTTTTACCCTAGAAAAACTTTTTAGATGTGATTTTGCAAATGACTATTATGATTCTCTTGTAATTAATTTCATACAAATTTTTACACTTTTCTGATGATTCGGTAGATAGAACTTCATCAATTTCAAATATGTTAAAGCCAAAATTGAAGGCATTTTTTTTTCCAATGAAACTATTTAGAGGTTATTTTAGAAAGACAAAGTTAATCCAATGTGCTGTTGCTAATAATATGAGGAAAATTTTTTATTTAGAATAGAACAATGAAACTTAGGAAATGAACTCCAATTGCTTATTTAGGGAATCTCCCATAATGATCACTTCAAAGGTAAACCTTAGTGTTTCATTTTATTTTATTTTTTCACACTTTACTTAGTGTCTCAGTCCAACATCTTAGTATTACTGGACTATTTGTCTTAAATATGGTAGGTTTTTACCTGTTCTCTTTTTTGGAGAGGGAAAAAAAAAAAAGCACAACTACATATCAATCATATATTTATATATATATTTCAAAATTATAAAGTCATTCAGAACATCCTTAATCAAATATTAATAAAAGAAAGTATTATATAAGTAGAATTAACGTCTTTATTACTCGAGATCTGTATCTTAAGACCTCTTCTTTATAGGATTTTACCCCATGACTTTAATTTTAATATTTTATTATTGAAACAAGACCTCATTAGCCTCAGATGAATAATTGAAACAAAATATAATTCATTTGTGAAATGTTGGGCTGAGGAAGATTTCAGTCGTTCATATGTAGGCATGTTGGGCCCGTTGACATCAGAAATGCTATAAATCAACCCATAACTAAGAGTTTTGGGCCAAAAGCTCTGGGCTCTTAGTAATCTAATGGGGCTGGCTTTCTTACAGTGGTTATTTACATGGAAACAAACTTTTTGTAATTCTATTTGTGTGTCGGCTTTTGGTCAAATTAGGATGAGCTTGATTACTGATTTTTCATAGTTGAATTTGACATACCAAGTTTGGATCTGATAAAATTAGGAACCCAATAAAAAAATCATGTAAATAAGTGTGAATAATAATTATATTAAAAAGTATATACATCATTTTAATATTTCAAACACCCCAACACATATAATATTTTTAAGTTACTAAATTTTATATGACAATTTTATATGAGAATTATAAATTTGAGGTTATTATTTTTGTGAATAACATTAATAAGATCCAAATCTTTAATGGATTGAATTGCATCAAATTAATAGATTAGAGATCGTAAAATTTGCTAGACTTGGGTCGAATTTGCCAAATATATATATATATATATAGAGAGAGAGAGAGAGAGAAGGAAGTTGGGATTGCTTTTACAAATTTAGACCAATATAATTATATTTAGAGAAATTAAAGAGTTAATAGCAAAAGTGAATAGTTAAAATTAAAAGTATTTACAATTACAACCAAAATAGGATAAAAAGGTGACAATAGGTATTTGCAAAAATAAGTACTTTTTTCATATTTTAATATTTATACTATATTACTACTTCATCTCCCAAAATAATATTTTCATATTTTATCAAATAATACTCTATTCTCATTAACCTTTGAAAATTGAAGTTATGTTATTTGAGATTATAGTGATTATAGATTAAATTCTTCCTAACAAAATATAAGTAACTTTATCATACCATTTTAATATATTTTTCAGTGATATTAAATATTTCAATTTGGAGCAAATAATTTCACTCTGCTTTCTTTCCCTTTCCACTTCGTTTGCCCAATCCAAACGCGCCCTCGTAGAAAATTTGCTTAGTTGGCCATTGCACTTCCCTCTCTCTCTCTCTCTCAACTTCTGCTGTGATCGCATTTCTCGTCGACATCTCAGACCACAGATTCCGATCTTCTGCAAAAATCGCTTTGTGTAAGTTATTTCTTCCTGAAATTTATGTATAAATTCTTTCTTCGCTGATTATTTTTTTATATTACAATTTGGAAAAAAGAATTGATCGTTTTTTAGGGCTTTGAATGTCATAATTTGACATTTATATTATTTTTGTGGCATGATATGTTGCATTCCAGCTTATGAAGTACTGTTTTGTGTTTTTTGGTTGGATATTTCCTAATTGTTCACATGCAGTTGTGATTTTGATATGAAATTGTTGGTGGAATTTGTTGCAGGTGTTTTTATTAGGCTTTGGATTGAACAAGGGCTAAATCTCAGTTATGGTAAAAGTTTCAGTGCCTGTTTTGCACATATGCCTTGCTCGTTTTTACTATTGAAGTAATTGTTAATTTCTGTTTATAACAATTTCTGTTTTCAGAATTTCATAATTGGAGCTTTTAAGCCGGCGTGCCACATTTCAGTGACATTTTCAGATGGAAAATCTCGAAAGCAGGTATCTTTTGCTATTTACCATTTCAAATTTTACAATTTCTTTGCAGTCAAAATTTACGTGCAGAATATGCTTAGAGGGCTTGATTTAGAATGTCATGGAGGCGATTAATTACTGGTATTACTTGTAACCAGGGATATGTTTCTCTAGTGCTTATCTCTTTTGTGCAAATATTAACACGATTGGTCTTTATGTGTGAACTGTGTTTGTTTTATATAAACAACTAATTATCCTCATTTTTGTCGTTCGGTCTGGTCATGATTTTGTTGGTAACTAGTTGTATGTTGGATCAGTGATGTTAAAGGCATGTATTGGGTCTATTTGAATGGTACAGTAATTAGTTAATATTCTTTATGGTGCATCTTATGCTTACTATAGGTTCCGCTGAAAAAGGAGAATGGTCAAACAATAATGGTTCCACTCTTCCATAGTCAAGAAAACATAACTGGCAAGGTATGTTTTCGTGGCATTACCAATATCATCTTTACTATTTAGGTCCCAAGCTTACTCTAAACTACAGATTTGTTTATTTATCATGATGCTGCATATTCATGCATCTTCTTTTCAGATTTCTATTGAACCAGTTTCAGGGAAGAAGGTGGAACACAACGGAATCAAAGTTGAGCTTCTTGGTCAGATAGGTATTTTCTTCTTGGTGTTTTCCATGTGATTCAGGGACTGCAGATTCATATATACTTCTACAGTATGTCAGGAGTAGTGCATTGTATTATGTGATCTGAATTAATCTTGAATCAACCTTTTAATTGATCTTTTTGTCAGCTAATTGAAATGTATAGATAGCATATTAAAAAATATTCAAAGATTGAGATTACTATTTGAAACATATTGTTTGGTTCCGCATTTGTCAACATTATTTTCTGTTTGCAGAAATGTACTTTGACAAAGGAAACTTCTACGACTTCACTTCTCTAGGTAAGCACGATTCATTCGGTTGTTATAACATAAGGAGATTATTGTTAAGTCAGTCATTCTGTACATTCCAATTTGAAACATCATGCATCATGTTATCCAATGCCGTAATTGACTTGCTTGTAAGCAGGAATTTTTCCACTTTGATATGACTTATACTTTTGGTCTTGTATGTATAGTTCGTGAACTGGATGTTCCGGGGGAAATATATGAAAGAAAAATATTTCCATTTGAATTTTCAACTGTGGAAATGCCATACGAGACATACAATGGGGTTAATGTGCGGCTTAGGTGAGTTACTCATTTTATCTTAAATGGTTCAGCTGTATGCCTTTGTCTTTGCTGCTCACATCCTTGCTAACCAGATTCTGTACCCTTAATTATGCTACGTTTTTGGGGTGAAGCAGAAAATGAAATGGGAGAAGAGAATCTATCTTTATATAATGGTCCAGTTTACCCAGCTGTCGTATGAGGATTTTAGTTTGTTAAGTCTT
>JACFYI010002211.1:793719-829451 GCA_014898755.1 Handroanthus guayacan
CCCTGCAAGTATTCCAAGTTAAATTATAAGTGACGATTCATTCTGTTGTTATGAGATAAGATTGTTTGGTTTCTCTCTGGGTATGTGAGTTCTTCCAACATTTCTTAGTTTATGGGGCTTTCTGTATAGAAGTTATTTGAAGCTTTGGTTTATCAAAGCTCACGACTTCTTGTTTCTATACATAGACGTAGATATATTGACAAGTATCGGAAGGAAGATTGTGTCCTTCTGCTATGCCTATTCTTTCAACTGTCACATCTTAGAACTTCATCTATATTTTGTGCTTGTCTCAGGTATGTCCTAAAAGTGACGATAAGTCGGGGTTATGCTGGCAGCATTACAGAATATCAAGACTTTGTGGTAAATAGGAAGTTCTTATTCACAATAAAAGCATGCACATTATCCTCGTGAAATGTCTTCCAAATTTAGATGGCATGTATCACCATCAGCATATCTCTTGGGCATTATTAGTTGTCTGTATCAGTGACTTACGTGCAGTTCTTAGTATGATGTTATTGCAACAACTGAGATTATTTACTTTACCTAGCTAGCGAATTATGACTTGAAAAAATTCACATGCACCATTCTTTCGTTAGACGGTCAGAATGAACTTTAAATAATTATTGCAACATAAATATGGAAGTTATATTGTTTGCATTCAAAACCTTGTCTTGTGGGGTTCATGAACTTTTCATTGCTGTAATCTAGTTGTGCTGATTTAGGAATCCATTTTCTCATCTATCAGGTTTGGAATTATAGCCCCCTTCCGTCTATCAACAACAGTATCAAGGTATTGTTATTATTAATTTTTAGTCGTACATTGTTGGTGCAACTGTCTCTAATATTGAGTAGAGAACTCTCTCTCTCTCTCTCTCACACACGCGCGCGCGCGCGCATATAGCCCACTTAACTATATACTCATAGAGAATATGCCGTTAAATCTTCGGTCTTTTACTTGTAGATGGAAGTTGGAATAGAGGATTGCCTTCATATCGAATTTGAGTACAACAAGAGCAAGTAAGTTACAACCATTGTTATAATTTAACTCTGGTTGGCCTATCTTCATTTGGGACTGAACTGAATTCTTGAAACTCTAATTTCAAAGCAGTTCTTTTGATTGTTTCAATCCAGTGCCAATTTTTGGGATTAGTTCAGTCAGCCTAGATTTATCTATCACCTTGGTAACTGTACTCCTGGTCATTCTTTACCATGTTGCCTAGCTGAAGTTGCAATGGTTTTGTCACGTAACCTTTTTAGGGATCAACCATCCTTAATTATATGGTTATATTTTTACAAGGGCTAGTGATTTTTCTCATATGTTGAAGTTTATTGGAGGTAGATAATAATGCTTTGCTGATTGGATTTTGAACATCCAGGTATCATCTGAAAGATGTTATTTTAGGGAAAATATACTTTCTTCTTGTAAGGATCAAGATAAAAAATATGGATCTCGAGATTAGGCGGAGAGAATCAACGGGGTCAGGATCCAACACCCATGTTGAGACAGAGACACTTGCAAAGTTTGAACTGATGGATGGTGCTCCAGTCAGAGGTACACTAACTCTTTAATTCAAACTGCTAGTGATTGATTTCTTGCTAATGGTATTGTTATTTGATCAGTAAAATGATTCACTTGATGAACATTTGCTTCGACAGGTGAATCAATTCCAATTAGATTGTTCTTAAGCCCGTATGAGCTGACTCCAACATATCGAAACATCAACAACAAATTTAGCGTGAAATACTACTTAAATCTTGTCCTTGTTGATGAAGAGGACCGTCGATATTTCAAGCAACAGGAGATCACCATGTACCGGCTTGGAGAAACATCCTGATTTAACTTTGAGTATTGAAGATTTGCTGCCTCCTTTTCTTTTCATAGGTTGAGACATTTCTCATGAATGATAAGAACAGCTTTGTTTTATTGTTCCTATTAGTAGAACCCATCTTTGATACATGATACATACAATTGTACAGAGGAAAATTTATGTACATGGGCTGTCTAGAGATCTCTCTTTGATATCGGATTGTGGATACTTTTGTGGGATATGGATTTTAAGACAGTAGAGATTCTCTAAACACAGGCAATTGTACTTTCCCGGCATTGATTCTTCTGTATTCTGGCTACTTGTGGTTGAGCTCTGACTTGAGTTCTTTTTGTTTGATGTTTCCCCCGTGTGGGTGTGGGCAAAATCAATAACCAGATGGAAATAAAAATGGAAACACAACTAAATGGGCCCTACGTTTCTCATTGAGTTATTTCATGTTAGGACTTGTTATATCAAGTCAAAGCATTTCACAAAAATTGATTACATCGTTTTAGGCTTCTCATGTTGAATTGATTCCTTGTGATATAACATTGGTTATTAGAACTCTCATCACATAACATGGAAAAAAAATGTAAAAATGCAGGCAAGTGATTTCTAAAACCATTTACAAATGGCAATTCTTCTAAAGAGACATCAATTTGTCCATGAAATCAACCTTAATGTTATCTAGAACTCATGTTTTGCCTACTGGACTTCATTCTTCAGATACTGTAGGCAGGCCTTCTTTAAGCCAGTTGTAAATCCCTCCTTCCAAGTGATAGACATTGGTATAGCCATTAAGTACCAGCAGATAAGCTGCTATAAGTGACCTGCAATTAGTATTATGAAGCAAATAGGGATGTCAGATTATTGTTGTTATTTACTCTCTATAATCATCACACACAAACACACATGTACTTCTTTTTTGCTGTGTCTTCTTATAGCTATATGTGATGATATAAAGTCTTGTTTCACATCAAAAGACTAATGGTTTTGAAATAATTTATTGGTTGTTTTTTCTGTCCCACTCTTCGAGACGTATTATCAAAACAAACCCTTGCTTTGCAAATGTTGGGAGGATGATATCTTGATGAACTGAGCCTTCCATGTTTGGCGACCGGGTGATGATGCTCAAACTCGTTGCGTAGCATTATGACATTGTCTGTGAGAAATGAAAGTACATGATGATGTCCAAATCATCGCATAAGATGGAAGGTTCAACCACATCAAGTTATCTTCGCACCAATACCTAGTGGGGGGTTTGCCTTGCACGTCAAAGGTTGAGATGTAGGAACAAATTATAATTTATTTCAAGACACTCGACTCTTTCAATACAGGACAAGATTTAATATCATCAATATGAAAAAGGTGGAACTTCATGTTTGACTATGGCTCACAATAGGGCTGATTGAGATTACCAACCATACAACAAAACTTGGCTGTACATTCCCCTTTCTGGTTACTTTCTTGTGTCTTTCTTTTAATCAAATCCACATGTACCTCATGTTCATAGAACGATATAGTGATATGTTATCATAGGATATGTGTTTAACTCTGTTGGAGCTTTTCTTTTCCTTGAATTTTCTTGAACAAAATGCTTGTTGCATTGGACCAGAATGGATAACTACCTCAACACCCCCGAGATCCGTCTGCACATAATTATCAAAACACCTCCTAATACTTAGATAATTATCATTACACTCCTCAATGTCTGTTTAGCTGACGTAACACTTAACACATCTTATGTATACAATTGCACTCCCTGAAAATCTAATATATCCACTGCAACTTTACATATGTTCCATTAAATTTTCAATTAGCAGAATTAATGCCAAAGGTGTTATGATGAAAGTATTTTGGTAATTATGCCAAACCTTAGGGGGCATTGAGGTAACTATACCAATTAGAAAATAACAATGATAAGAGCAAAAAAGAACCTTGATTGCTGGCCTTCTGGAAGATTCTGTGATGGCTTTGTTGTTCCTCCAGCTGAACAAGCCACTATTATCTTCGCATCCTTAGCTAATTTGGCCTCTACACCTGTGTGTGCAAATTGTACAAGTTAGTAATTATAATCCAATATAAGCAAGATAATATAGTATATTATCTTATAAATAAATCTTTACTTTGTATAAACTCAGGATTCTCTTCTGTTCCAGAAAAGATCCCAAAGAATGCAAATGCAGCCCTCCTTGCAATATCCCATGCTGTCCACTCCTTTATAAGTCTATATATTTGGACATTTATAGCACCTTCTGGATGAGCCTACAAAGAAACATGTTTTGTGTTACGTTGCGAAAGCAATTAAGACACGAGATTTGATTTTCCAGGTCTATAAATTGCATTGGAAAATTTCATGTCGAAAATAATACTAAGTAAATAGAAAGTAAAAACATAACGGAATCCGGCAAAATTTGCCTATGTTTACGAGAGTTTTGATCCTTCTAAGATTTACTCGTACAAGATATGTCTTGAATTTGACACCGAACCCAACAATATTCTAATAGCCAAAAAAATACTCTATCTCCCTTATTATAGGGCCCTTTCTTATCTTAAAACAATAATAAAATGGGATAATTATCTCATCACCCCTAAGATTTACGATGATTACCAAAACAAGCACTGTAGTTTAGATAAGTACACCCCATGTGTATTACAATTAATCCTGAAAGTATAACAAATATTACAAATAGAGCTCTTGATAATCTAACAATAGGGGGTCGAACTTTTATCATATTTTTAGAAAGTCTAATTGTAATGCTCAATGAATATAATAGTAATTATTCAAATCACAGGAGTATTTTGATAATTATGGCAAAATTCATGGTGTGATAAGGTGATTATCCCCAATAAAAATCACTATTTATAGAAGTAAGATTGACAAATATTCCTCCTAAAAATTAGAAAATCTATATGAAACAAGTACTAATTCTACAGTACAAAAGTAGAGAAAATCAAAACATGTCAAAATTAAGAATCCCACTTAATATAAGTAGTCGAATTTAATCTCCAAGTAATTGAGCCAAATTTTAACCAAGTATAGATATGATTTTACCTCTTTGAACTCAGCTTCTGGACGTACATCAAGAATGACAAAGTTATTTTCCTTTTGAAGTCGCAATGCTTCCTTCGCTTCAACACTTCTTACCTGCAAAACTTTGCTACACTTTTTACTTATAATTTCCCCCCAAAAATTATTTCTTTAGTTCATATATCTTCATGCTACAAAATTAAATCATGCAATATTTATATATTACCCTTTTCTCGAGCAGAACTTGTCTTTTGATCTTCCAGTCTTCTTCAGCTGAGGCAAAGAAAGAAATGAAATATTCATATGCACATTTGTTTTTAAATTATCTTGATGGGTATGTAATGACAATGAAATAGAGTTGAAAAATAAATCAAATTACTCGATACTAGATTTTTAAGCTTGATTGGTAAAACTCCATGTAAACACACACAATTCGAAATACTTTCCAAATTTCTTAGAACGGGTCCGAGCCCGTTTGGACTCGATTCATTAAACATAATAACCAAACTCAAATATATACATGATATCTAAACTCAAATATATATATATATGTATATATATTTGTATACGATTTACAGCTCATCTCAATAAGATAAAAAAAAATCATAAAGTATGTGCATGGAGATCAAACTACCACTGGATTAAAGTTTGTTCAAGATCAATTTCATTAACAATGAAATTCACTTCAGACATAACTTTTAAAGCTTAATAGAAACTCAAACAAACTTGAAAAAGAACGTGATCGACTCGACTCAATTCATTCACAGTCATATATATATATATAATATTATGACAAAGAAAAATAGCAAATACCTGGTGTTTTTGCCTGCTTGGTTGCTGCATTCTGAATTTTAATGGCTCTATATATGCTTGAACTTCTTCTTGTTTTGGATAATTTAATAGATTTTGTAGCAAAAAAAGAACTAGATTCAATGCTAGAGTTTGAACTATAACTATAAGCAAGAGAAGAGGGATGAAACTTATGATATAATGAGGAAGAAGTAACTGCAGCCATGTTTCAAACCTCCAAAACTCAAAATTATTGCTAAAATTTATATAATATTCAGATGAATATTTGTGTTTTTGGGATTGAAATTAAAATTCCTTTATTTAATTATTTAACTATGAATTTATTTTCTTTGTGTTAAAATGTTTTAAAGTGGAAATAAGTGGGCCAATTAATGGAGAATTGGTAGATATTTTGGCTTTCTCACAATCTGAATTTGTGGTGGTGGTGTAAAGGTTTTATTCCACATGGGATTTCTTCATCTCTTCCCATTTGTTTTTTTGTGCTATAAGATAATATATCATCATATTGATAGATTGCTGATTTTTCACTTTTTTTATTGTTTTTTTCTTCTCTAGGTATGCTTTTAACTTCATAAACAAGAAGTTTTGACTTTATTATAACTGTAGAATATTTTGAAATACTTCTCAGGTTGTGGTTGATGCGTAACCTAACCCAATCGCTTAGGTGGCCTCTTAAACCCACCAATATATGTATATATATATATATATATATATTACATTTTAATTTTTTCTAGAGAAGTTACTGCAGTTTGGAAAATTATATAGATCTCTCCAAAAGTTTTGAAAATTATCACTGCATTTTCAGGCATTATTTGAGCTAAACAGAAGGTGAATATTTGTTGTATTTGGCAAAATGTAAAATGATTTGTCCACAATCTTTTGTTATCCTTGTAAAGTGAAGAGGAAACAAGGTCATTAGTTATTGCACAAGTTCTGTTAAATTTACTGTTAACTTAATTATAATAACAAGGAGATAGTGATATTTTTTTTATTAAAAGAGGAGATAGCAGTTCGCAATTTATAAATCTTAGAAGAATGTATAATAATTACGTGAGATAGAGAATGCTACAGAACTATCCCTCTTTGTTTTTTTCTTTTTTAATTTAAAAACATCAAACTATTTAGACCTTATTCCTTTCAGGCTCAACTGAGCTCCTATTTAATTAGTATTCATATCAAGGTCAATAAAAAAAAATTCAATAAATTTAATTAGTACACATGCATGTGACTCACTTACTTTTGTTAATGATGCTTGTAAACCTATAATTTCTAACCCAAATTAAACTTATAGTATACTTGAAGCACATTTAAACATCATCTAATCACTTTAAGTAATATTTAATCAAGCCACATATTCAATTCCTTTTGTTTTCATATGGTGTGTTACATTTCATTGCTTTGAAATGAAGTTTTCCTTAATCATTGCATTCTTTGTCTAGTTGTGGTAGTCAAAGGGAGATAAACTTTAGCATTCAATTTTGCCATCAAAGCTTTTGAAAGCTACCTTAATTACTTTTAATTTAGGTAAGATGATTGTGTCACGAGATGCAATATAATTGAGTACTATTAATAAAGTGATATGTGTGTGTGTGTGTGTGTGCATATCTATCTATATATATATATGTTTAACATTCACATATTTAAGAAATATTTGATATGATATTACTAAAATAGTTTTCTCATAAGAGGTAGACTCTATTTTGATTTATGGAATTTGTGTCAAGTTGCAAGTCACAATCTGGGACTTAATTGAATTGAAGGTACGTATTCTTAATTATATATATACACACACCCACACACATACATATATATATATATGCATATGTAGTTTCAAGCTTTTTATTAAAAACTAAGAACATTACATTTTGTAGGCGTGAAATTGTAAGTTCATTAAAACCTTATATACTTTTCAATTTTATTCTCGCATATTGTCACCCTTTTTGATTCTTGGACTTTGGTGATAGGAATTTCATGAGACAATCATCAGCTTTAACTCACTTACGATTTTAGGTTTAGGTTCAAAAAACATATATTACTGGTAGGAGGTTATTGTTACCCCTTCATTGCATGAAAATCTCAATCTCAAAATTAGTATCCGTATGAACTTTTTTACTCCTTTCAATAAAATAATATTAAATTAATATATTTAAATACTAAATAATACCTAGTCAAGTGTAAAAAACTGTAATATTGCACTTAATACCAAAAAAAAAAAAAAGGTGTCGGTGCAATTCGACACTTAGGCTAGATGGGTAATTAGTTTGACTATAATAAATTACTAATTTTGGACTATTGACCGACCCCTTAGTCTATTTATAAAAATATTAATTGTCACGCTTTATGGTTCTGCACTCCCATGTCTCAATACACGCGCTATTAATGCCTTATCCCTTTCCTCAAGGATAGATGATCACATGAGTTATTATTAGAAAAACAAAAAAGAAAAAAAAAGGAAGGATGAACACATGAGATGTTACATGTACTATGTTGATTTTAGTTTCGAATTATTTATTTAAATTGGTTGTTATATTTTATATCTTGGTATTATAATCGGATAATTATATCAACATCCTCTGATGTTTGGCCCAATTATTAAAATATTTTCTATAATTTGAAAAATTACAATAATACTCCTTTTATTAGATTAACGTTTGGTTTATTTGTAATATCCTGATCAATTTTTTTATACTTTCAGTGGGTTTAATTATAATATGAGGGTTGTTTGTAACTTCTCAAATCATAAGGGTATTTTTATAATTAGGCTAAATTTGAGGGACATTGAGGCAATCTAAGTCCCTATTATCATTGATGAGGTATTTATGAGCTGCCAATTGGCATCCAACACAAAAGTTGGCGTTCTTGTATTAACATTTATATTAGCATTTGATTTGCTTAAATAAATCTGACGTTGGACTTGGTCAGCTTAAATAAAGCTGATGTTGGACTTGGCCAATTTTATTAGATTTACACACTTGCTAGGTCAATTAATTATATTCCAAAGTAGTTGAAAAAAATTAATCAATTTTGGGTTTTGAAGAACAAGTGACTACATTCATTTCTAAGTGAACAAAAGATGAGTGCTGTTCGAGAGGTCTTAACAAAGAAATTATACACATTCTTAGAAACAACAAATATTGTGATTTTATGGTCAATAATAATATTCAGATCATATTAATATGTCATGACAATAATTAATAATGTGACACAATCGAAGATTTCAACAAGATTGATATATATATATATATAGATGATTCATGTCTTTTCAAGGTAAAACTTTTTATTAGATGCATAAACAGTACTTCAATATGATTGAGTTTTAAGGGCGATCATACATTTAAATCATCGTCAGACTCGACATTATGTTATATCTTTAGATTATGTCATGAAAGGATTTCTTGAAAGCTAGACCCTAGCCATTTTGAAACTATGGAAGCAACAAGATATGGGCATGGTTTCCTAGGTCTTAAGTCTCCAAATTTGTCATGTTACAAACTTTCATGTCAATCCCATGTGACCATGTGACATTTATTAAGCCCATCAACTTGACCTTTTTTTTTTTAATTAAATACCCATTAAATTGACTTTGGTGAGCCTTATGAAGATATTTCTTATGCTACATGTAGAAACCATTTTCAATAAGATTAAGGAGAGAGTTTATTATTTGTTTCCATGCATTAAAGTAAGTGTTTTCTTATGCTACATGTAGAAACCATTTTCAATAAGATTAAGGAGAGAGTTTATTAAAGTAAATATTTTTCTACATAATTAATTCTTGTGCAAGTTCATCCCTTTTTTTATTTCAGGTAAATGATCAATGAGAAAATATATATTTTCCCCTTGTGGATAATCTAAAATTTTGGGTTGGGATCTTTTATTTTAAAGCATATTTCATGTCTTATTTTATTATTAGCAATTATAGATGTGATTTTATGCATATATAAAATATTGTTGCTACAATGTTATTTAAAATATTTTATTTCTTTCAGTTAAATGAAAAACATGACTATCCAAAGATATTCATGAAAAATTGAATGTAAAAGTAGTTGCAACAAAAAATTATGAAGTACTAGTTGCAGTTAAGATAGTAGAGTAATTTAATAGTTACATATAAAATAGAACAATCAAATTTGGTATCCAAATTATCACAAAATAGTTTTTTGATTTTTTTGGTTAATAGTAATTTATTGTATCAGCAATCAAGTATTTTTATGAAAAGCTGAAGTCCTTGAAAGAAATGACACCGAACCTCCATTTTGAATGTCTCTTTTTAAGATGAGGCAAAGATTTAATACTCTTTCAAAGTTTTTTTCTTTTTCTCCCTGAAAGGTATGTTTGTAAAAGAATCTTTAATATACTTTATCTGTATATTTGTAATTAATTTGAGATGAAGAATAATTCGAATAAAATCAATTTACCATAGTAATTGAAATGAAAGTTTCTCTTAAAAAAAAAAACTGTCTGGATTTTAATATGGAAATTAAATGTACGGATTTAATTGTTACTAATTATTATCAAATTTATCCACCTAATTTATTTCTCTCGAGTGACCCCAAACCACTGAAAGGATAAGCCCCAGAAAACCCGCCAAGGGTGGACCCCACAATCCAAATCCAACGGCGTACATTCACCGATCACAGGAACAACGTCCCACAATTCCTTACTCCCCAAGATCCGTTTCCCAACCCCGCTCAAAAGTCCAACCACCGACACCAATCCAACAAATCAAACTCCGCCACGTGTCCAACAGTATGGAAAAACAAATAAAATAAAATAAAGTAATACATTATATGTCGCACCCCACTCTCACAGCACAAAGCACAACCGCGTCGCTACTTTTACACACAGTTACACACTCTAGTGTGTTTATAAATATACATATATATTCGTGTATCTATATATATATATATATTCTTCCATTTGTGTAATTGTAGTGCACGTAAAAAGCTGACGGGATAGTGCATTTCGAAGCTCTCTCCATTTTTGGTTTATTTTTAGTGTTTTTGGGAGAGAGGAGAAAGGAAGAGAATCGGTTGAGTATTGTCGCAGAAAACAATGGAGATTTTCTACTATATGGTGTTTGGGGCGTTGGCGGCGGTGGTGGCAGCGTTGGAGCTGAGTAAAAGTAACAAAGATCGGATTAATACTTCGCCAGCTTTCAATTCCTTCAAGAATAATTACTTGCTTGTTTACTCTCTCATGATGGGTAGGTAAATTTGTTATCTGATCCCAGATCTGGGGCTATTTGCTTTCACATTGTGTGTGCTATATGAATTTGATCTACTCCTATTCCAATGGGCGAAAATACAGAGGAAAATGTGATGAATAGGTTTTTGTGATTTGTGATTACGAGAAGTATTGTTGGGTTGGACGTATATTTGATTTGCTTTTTTGGACGTATATTTGATTTGCTTTTTTGGACGGATATTTGATTTGCTTTTTTCTGTTGTGTTGAACATCATGTGTAAAATGATCCTAAAGCATGGTAGATCTTTGTTAAACGCAGTATTTTGGAATTAGGTGATGTTAAGAGTGTGAGATGACGCCTTATGCCTTTTGTTTTGTGCACCGAAAGCTTTAGTTCGTGATCTAATGGGCTGGGTGGTGAGATGCATGTGATTGAAGTGCTCTGTTTTTGGATCTAATATTTGTGAATGCGACTCATTAATGCGTGAGATAATGTTTGGCTGTTGTTTCTGGTGGATTTAGATCTTAGTTGGGTTTGTATTTGTTTGCCAAGGTAATTGATGATGCTGACAATGGTTTTCAACTTTAAAGTTGTGATTTTACAAGAAAGTGTACTCTTAACAGCTTTATCTAGTTGGATTTGATACAATAATTATGTGATTAAAGTAAATTTAAAATTGAGTTCGTTGGAAAACTATGAAGTTAGAGAACTGTTTGGTCCCATGTTTATATTGGATTGTATATCTGTAGGGGTTTGTTGTACTTAGACCTATAGGACTGCCTTCTTTAGTCACTTTTATGCTAGTTCAACCATTATGAGGCCCTACATGAATCTTATCTTATGCTATATTGTACATTGGGCATTGGAGTTATTGTGCCTGCATTGATACATAGCCTGCTCTCTGTGGTTCTTGATTTTTCCACTACATTTATTGCATTTGCAACCTGAATTATCTTAATCGGGTTGGGGTGGAGGTGAGGTGGGGGGTTTAGGTTCATTTCCTATTTCAATTTTCCAGTTTTATTTATACTCTCTGATAAATGTTTTCTACTCTAGAGCAATCAATTGAAGCTAATTCATATACTTCATACTGTTACATCAAGTTGTCACCTGATCATGTAATCAATTTTCCTCTTGCTTTTTTCTTTCATCTAGAAGTGCTTTTGAGCGGAACTTTTTCTTTTCAATTCTGGAAGTATTTGTAAACGATCTTGTTTGGTTTTGCTGATGGTTTGCTATCCATGTGGCAACTAGCTGGTGACTGGCTGCAGGGTCCATATGTTTACTATCTCTACACTACCTATGGTTTTGGGAAAGGTGATATTGGACAGCTCTTTATTGCGGGATTTGGGTCTTCCATGTTGTTTGGAACTATTGTTGGATCTCTGGCAGATAAACAGTGAGATTACCTCCTGAAATAATTTTTTTTTAAATTTTTTTTTTTATTTTTTGAAGCATTCTCCTCATTTTGAGTTCCGTAATGAAATTTCAGGGGGCGGAAGAGAGCATGTGTTACTTATTGCATCACGTATATACTGAGCTGCATTACCAAGCATTCACCTCAGTACAAAGTTCTGATGATTGGACGCGTTTTGGGTGGTATTGCCACATCTCTCTTGTTTTCTGCATTTGAGTCATGGCTTGTGGCGGAACATTTCAAGGTGAGGTGTCCCTAGGTGTAATTGCTTAGCACAATCCTCCGCAATAAAGTGAATTTGCCATAGCATCCTTTTGTTTTAGCTTATAACAGCCTCTGTGTTACCTCATCACATAGAACCTCTTTTCATAACTGCGTTTGCTTATTATTGAAAACGTTCTTTGTATTACAGTTTATTATAGCTTTGACTATGAGGGGTTTGCATATAGGATAATTATTGATTGCTATTTTCAATTGCATATGTATGTGCAGAGGGGTTTTGATCAGCAATGGCTCTCATTGACTTTCTCCAAAGCAATATTCCTTGGCAATGGTCTTGTTGCCATTCTATCTGGGTTGTTTGGAAATCTGCTCGTTGATTCTTTGAATCTTGGGCCTGTATCTCCCTTTGATGCTGCCGCCATATTTTTAGCTATAGGAATGGCTGTAATATTATCATCATGGACTGAAAACTATGGAGATCCTTCAGAGAACAAGGATTTGCTTGCTCAATTCAAGGGTGCAGCTGTGGCGATTGCTTCAGGTACTCCCAATTCCTGAATTGAAATATATTCACTGACAAAAGATCCTTAAGAAATTACTTCCCTTGTACAAGGAAGTAAAAGGTTGTAATTATAGGTTTCCATCTGCATATTTAATCACATAGAAACACATGGAAAGAGATGTGATGCAAAAATCCAATTAGATACTGTTAAATGATGGGCTCAAGTGATATACTTCATTTGTTCTACTGCTTCCAAATGCAAATTATCTTGTTATTCTATGCTCTTTTCATGAAACTTGATGCAATAATTTTCATGGTCAGATGAGAAGATTGCATTGCTTGGCGCAATACAGTCTCTGTTTGAAGGTTCGATGTATACGTTTGTCTTTCTCTGGACACCTGCTCTGAGTCCAAATGATGAAGATATTCCCCATGGTTTTATTTTCGCAACTTTCATGTTGGCTTCAATGTTGGGAAGCTCAATCGCAGCTCGCCTGTTAGCCCGCAACTCAGTTAGAGTGGAGAGCTACATGCAGATTGTATTTGTTATTTCTTCTGCTTCTCTCTTGCTTCCCATATTGACAAATGTATGTTTAAATTTCTGTCTGTTCTTTTGCTTGATTTTATCTTAATGGAGTGGACAAAATCTAACTTCTTACTGGTTTATGACAGTTCTTGGTACCTCCTTCAAATGTGAAAGGGGGTGGCATCTCGTTTTCAGGCTGTCTCCAACTTCTTGGCTTTTGCACTTTTGAAGCTTGTGTAGGAATTTTCTGGCCGTCCATTATGAAGATGAGATCCCAATACATCCCTGAGGAGGCTCGTAGCACCATCATGAACTTCTTCCGCATCCCGTTGAACATCTTTGTTTGCATTGTGCTATATAATGTATGTGTTCTAGATCTTTGCCATATTATAGTCCATCAATAAATAGGATTACAACTTGTTTATCCTGTTCAGCAACTTTTTTACCATGAGAAATATTTAGCTGATTTTACAGGCAGAAACCGGTGAACATGGAACCCAGTCTAAAGATTACATTTTTCATCTGGATGATACAATTATTTGAATTTTGCAGGTTAATGCATTCCCCATCACTGTTATGTTTGGTATGTGCTCCATCTTCCTCTTTGTGGCCTCCATTCTGCAGAGACGGCTCTCATCCATTGGAGATAAGCCAAGTAAGTGACGTGCTGCTTGTGGTAGGCTACTTTTTAAAGTCTAGCTTAATTACCACCCCATTGAGGTTTGATTATTTACAAAGAACTCCTATATTTTGGTCCCCTTTGTGACTAGGGCAGATCTACTAAAAACTTCTGTATCTTTGACTAATATGCCACTAACGCTTGGTGAAATTTGTAAGATAGAAGGAAAATGTTAATTTCAAAATATAGAGGGTTCTTTGTGAATGGTCCAAGCCTTAAATTGTTTTTGATAAGTAACACTAACATCTAGTGTGCATTTGTTTTGACATAAGATCAACAAAAGCCATTATATTTGCATATCTTGCGCAAGAAAAGATGTGTGCATTCTTCTTACGTGTCTTCTTCTTCTTCTTCCGTTCCTTTCTTCTTTTAATATTTTCAGAGACAGAAGAATGGACAATGATGAAGGAGAAAAATGCTGAGGCTGAGCCATTAAATGTTGCTTGATAGATAAGTTCAACTATATTATCTATCTACTTCCATAATCAGCAGACAACATCTTGTGTAGTTGGGCATACAATTACTTTTATGGCAAATATCACAAAAGTTGTAGTTGGCGATAAAATGAAGAAGGGCATGCACTAATGGAAAATAGAGTTTCATCTCTTGTGGATACTGCTAGTTAAAACATACTAGCATCTGTTGGTCCTGTCTCTTGCTGTGACGATAGTCGTAAAAATTTAAAAATTTCTATAATTTTGATCTCCTTTTTTTCTTGATCTTGAGCATCCAAAAGGCCCTAGTTTTCTATTTAAGTATTTATTGTTACTGTAAGAGTACAATTTTACGTTCTATAAACACAATCATACATTTGTTTGCTTAAGTGTCAGGATAAATTTTGTGCACTTTGCATATGTAAATCCCAGCTACTATATATTTTTGTATTGTTTTTTATTTTCCGTTTTGTAAAATTTGTGAATCCCGCTGTTCCCTGGTGGTGGAATTCGTTTGGGAAAATCTTTATCAAAATTAAAAAATAAAAAAATAAAAAAGAAAGTCGTTTGGGAAAACCAACAGTAACAAACTAAAAAGAATAGGCAAAAAGAAGATTATGATGATGAAGAGCTTGAGATTTTGGAGAGCAGAAATTGTTAGAATCCTATATCGAAAAAATATAAGGGTTTTGGTCTCTTTACACCGTTCTAGACAATTCTCACTTCACAACCTAGTTTTTGGAGTTGAGTTAGGTCGAAGTTTCATTTTCAACATGGTATTGGAGCCAAATCTATTTCTGATGTTGGGTTGTTAATTGTCTATTTTCATATGATTCCATACTCCAAATGTTCATTCTTGGGTATGCGTTGTTTGTCCACCCATTTCATATTACTCCATGCTCCGGATGTTCATTCCTGGGCGTGTGGGTATTGTGTTAGAATCCCACATGGAAAAAATATAAGAGTTTTGGTCTTGTTATATGATCCTGGGCAATCATCACCTCACAAGTTAGCTTTTGGGGTTGAGTTGGGTCAAAGCTCTATTTTCAACGAAAATTGACATTCACTACTTTGGATTTCATCTCACATTGAAAGTAATCAAAGGGTTTAGAAGATAAGACTTCTCTCTAAACATATAAGAACGAGATAATATTATTCGAGACCTGATTGTAGGTCAAGAATTCTCTTCAGATGCATAACAATGAAATAATAACGTTCGAGACGTCTTTACAAGTCAAGACCTCTCACCCAGTGCATAAAAACGAGATTATACTTTGTTCTAATTCGATTTCTCTATCCCATACATAGATTTCGTCAGCCATCAAGATGAGTAGTCTACTTGGTCTAGCTAAATTCACTAGTGAGACAACACCTCGCACGAGGAACACTCAGTCAATGAACTCTAATCATCATCTAGAAACTTATATGGAAATAATTTCAACTAAAACTCACTTCTGATACAAAGTGATACAAAGATTTTCAATGAAGGAATTTGCATCAGCGATATACAAGGGAGCACATGAAGTTGTCAAAATCACCAACATTTTTACACATTTATTTGCAAACAATGTCAAAATGTATCATTCTTGAATACAAATTAACAAAACCACCACACTTCCAATTATATCATAAGATGGTGTCACAATCTACAGCAATCGGCTTCGTTTTGCATGTAATGAAGCAGCTTCCATATCCCCTATGAAGAAAAGGATTTTGTCCAATATACTTGAACATGATGCTTCCTCTTCATCATCTATGGATTCTTCTCCTCCATTGCTATTTTGCAAGTTAAACGAGTCAAATCCTGGCCGTAATGAACCTAAATGCCGTTGAATTTGGCCTTGATGAACTAAGAAATAATCATCTCCTTCTCTTATTATCTTCAAGCCCCTACAAAGAAAATTATAGCGTTAAAGCAAAATCATTGTATAAAAATCATTCAAATCAGCGTCATGTGCATAGTCGATGTGCAGCTAATAATGTGCGTGCATAATTATGGGATTGTAAAATGGCAATTGTAGGTTATGAGTCATTTATTGTTAGTTACTATTTGCAAAAAGTTAATTATGAGGTTTAAATAGATAGTTGTGAAGGTATTTCAGGAATATAATGTGATGAATAAATATGTTATGCAGAATTGTGGGACTATAAGAAGGTAATAGTAGTTTAAGAGTTATCTAGTGTAGCTAGTCGATATTGAAAAAAATTTTTAGTTCTGTGGTCTAAATAGGTAATAATGGTGGTAAATTAAGAATATCATACGAGAACACGTCAAAGCAGGACAAATGTTTTAACTAAAATTATAGATACGGAAAAAATTTCTTTGAAAACATGGACAAGACTGAATAGTACACTAGAGATTCAAGTACAAAGCAAGACAGATATATTTGCTTCCTTCTGCTTTCCTTCACAATAATTTAGTTCTACACAAAATTATACATACATAAGAAACAATATGTGTTCCCTTTTAAGTTGACAATAATTAAAGAATAGTTAGGATCTTGTATTTCTATTTCATCTCCTATTTTATTCCAAAATACATGCTAGATGTCTTAAATATTTCCTTATAAAAAACTTGGTTATGTGTTCGTATTCATGAATAGAACATGAAATGAAATACTTACTGAAATAGAGAACTTGGACGAATTGAATAAGCTAGATTATGGAGGAGTAAACAAAAAACGGCAGGCACGATTCGGAAGCACAATTTTGTATCCATGAGGGATATAGTTAAACTTACAATCCTACTCGATCACAACGATCTTGAACGATATAGACATCTTTCCATGGCTTAGAATCTACAGGAGCATAAAATGTGGCACGATCGATTCCCCATCTTTCTTTAAAGAGATTAGACCATAGTGTATCGTCTGAAGCCAAATGTCTCCATTTCCTGCAAACTTGGACCACAAAGCTAGCATTTTTTCACATCAATTGTACTGCAGAAAAATAATATATCTCCACGATCGACTGATTGCAGTCATTGTGCATACTGTTAGAATGGTTAGTGGTAATGAAGTGATCAATGTTTTTCAAGGGATAGTTACCTCAAACATCCTCTGAGGTTTGGCCTAATTATTGAAACACCCCTGTCGTTGATTTAGTTGACAAAAACTTTCACAAAGCTGATGTAACATCACAATTACACTCCTTAAATATCAAACATATTGAAGAAACATCACGAAGCAAACCCCTTATTAATCTGGCATGCGTAAGTTTTTCACGGGTTTTAGCTTTAATGTTCTCAAGTTTTCCATCAGCTGAACTAATGATAAAAAGGATGTTATTATAATTTCTCAAATTACATGAGGTGTTTCTGTAATTAAGCCAAACCTTCGAGGTGATGAGGTAATTATCCCTTTTCTCAATCATAATTCCCAAGATTTCTACTGGCTTTCATGCAGAGGATGCAATCTGTGTGTCCATCTAGTTACAGGTAGGATCTAACAATTCAAAATCATAATTGAACAGAGGCAGCAAAGAGAATTCATAATTCAAATTTTGGATCCCTTTTCATCTAAATCAACAAAAATGCCATTTAATTCTCAAAGAATCCAAGCTCTCTACACAGAATACAAAATAAAATAACTCATACCCAAAGATAATAAATATAACAAACCAAATTAATGAAAAGTAATTTTTTTCCAGAAAAAAAGAATCACAATTTGAAGTACATTTCAGCGAACCCAATTCAGATCTTCAAGAATTCACCATCGGAAACCCAAATTACCACAATAATTAAACTTAATTAACTTTCCCAAATCAAGAACAAGACAATAAAAGTCAATCAAAACAGAAATTTTACTACTGACCCAGTTGAGCAGCTGCAAGATTTTGATGATCCAACCAACTGAAAATTTTCAGACAGAGATCTGTTGGCAATCTCTCCATACCTTAATTACATCACCTTCTCAAAAATACCAAAATTGCAGAGGGGGTACCTTTATTCTTCCTTTTTTAAGGTTGGTTAAATTAATCTCTGTATTTTCTTTGTGAATACGTTGACCTTTTTTGAGCATAAATTATGTCATATGTGCATATGTTGGTGAGATTTCTGGAATTATAAGCGTGGCGTTCTTTCGAGATCAGCAGGCGGACCGGTATCTATCTGACACGTGTAAAGGCCGCTCGTCAACTGCTTTACTGGCAGGCTCGAAGGTGTTGCCAAGAAAATTCTCCAGTATTTTAATAATAAATGAAGAAATAACATTTCATTTGGATTGAAAAATTTGTGGACTGACAAATTGAAGTTGTAAATAAATTTTTATTTTAATCAGGAATTTTTTTTATTCATTAAAAATTGATATAATATTCTATTATCATACTTCAAAGATGACTATCATTTTCTCCCTTAAAATTTGGTCTAATTATCATGACCTCTACGAGATTTGGACGATTATGATTATTTCTTCTACCTTTACCGCCCCTAACGGCAAATTATTAAGGTGTGACCTAAGTAGCATAATGTCAATGAGGTCAAGAAATTGTAATCATTTTTGTTGATATTAATCTACATAACAAAAAATGCTCACATCAACATAAAGTATGATTGAACTTTCAACTTTAACACTCTATTGGCGTAATGTTCTCCAACATATTATAATCGAAACAAGAATACCCCAGGAACCCTAGAGAATTCATATATCTTTTATGGCAATATATTTAACAAACTAATATATGGACATAAATACGTATACATACTCATATTTCTAATTATTTATATATAATTATACTAATAGTTTTTATTTTAAACCAAATATTATAGAGCCACTCGAACTTCTTATTTCCAAATTTCCTCACCTAATCAAGATCCTTGAGTAAGAACATAACTCAAAAGCCAATCCTTGAACAAGTTCAAGGTTCTCTAAAAACAAAAAAAAAAAATTCTCTCCACAAAATAATCCAAAGTCATTACCTAAACTTAACCTTGTATAAATACCAATAATCTATAAGACAACAACAAAATGGAATACAATTTCTCCAAAGACAAAGATTTCTGACCAAGTAGCAAAAACTACACCAAGTATGCATAAACATACATAAGTACACTATTTAACTAAGATCACTTGGCAGCAAAGACAACGCCGATTGGATCAAATTCCCCAAATTAGCCCTCAGATTTGTAACACTATTCACCAGCGGTTTACATATACTCGTAATATTATCCCAAGACGACCCCTGTTGTTGTAGTTCTCGCAATTGCTTTTCCAAATACTTTCTTAGACTGGCTTCTGCAATATTGACCAAACTAAGTGAAGCATTTGTGTGCATGAATTTTGTGACCAAAAGCCCTGCTAGAATGTGCTGATCTGCCTTGACAAGCTCTGCTATAAAACATGGAAAGAGAATTTTAACGAGATTTTCTTCGTTTTTCTCCTCCTGGAATTGACGACAGAGGTTACCGATGAGAAAGCAAAGGTAGGAAAATGTGGTGCCATAAGAAGCATTCGTTATGATTTTTGATAAAATTCCAGATGATAAAACGAGAATGAAGAAGAAATGGTCGTTGGCAATGTCGTCCGACACACCTCCCTCCTTCAGCTTGTTTTCAACTGCGTCCAAGCATTGGAACTGTACTGTTTCATATGGTAGCAATAATGCTATCTTAAGAGCTAAAAAGCAATCTACTTCACGTCTAGCTTCAGTAAGAGCACAAGTATCATCTTCATCGAGGAGTGCTCCAGATTTTTTGCTGGTGTTTTGGTCGAGCAGTTTCAATATGTCTGTGTGGCTGGAGAATTTCACCAGTTTTCTGATAATCGTCGTCCAACAAATATGAAGGGGATGGATTCTAAGGATGTTGCTTTCCTTTCTTTCTTCTTTCTCGATAGATTCTTCTTGGAAGCTCTCCCAGCCCTCATCCCAGTCATCGTTGCCCCAGTCATTCACAGCATCAGATACCCCCATGGTATCACCATCGTCTATTCCAGTTGTAAAGAGTCCCTCCCACTCAGCTAAAGCAGCCAGCAAAGTGTTTACATGCGATAAAGCAGTGGCAGATTCTGATAGTCTTGAAAAGCAAGAAACAGCAGAATCCACAGAACTGACGTCTTCTGGCGTGATTTCCAGGTGAGGGGAGATTGATGACACCAATTGTGATGTTTTAAGGGCCACAAGTGTACTGGTAAACTTACTTGATGAGTCTACTGCGGTCGGGTCATCAGAAGTATTCTCGTGATTTGCAATTCGATCCTGCAAATTGTCCCACCCTTCCCAGGACTGAAGTCTTTCCGGTCCGTGAGAAGAAAACACCTCTAGATCTCTCTTTCTACCAGAGATAAATTGCATAAGCTCCAGGGCATATACCCGAAGATGGCTAGGCAGCTCCAAGTCATCAGAGAACATTGACAGTCTGTCCCAAACAGCATGTCTTACTTTCTTCAGATCTTCCAAGGTTCCTCCCAGTTTACTCAAAGACGATAGTAAGAAGTGTAAATTCTGGCGTGCAACTGATCCACGAGCTATTTCTTGTAAAATAGCTTCCAGTATACTCAGATATAGGTTTGGAAGATCTTCGATATGAACGGAAGATTTCTCGGTGGTTGTAATCAACAATGATCCAGGTGGGACCTGTGCCTCGACTTCAGAGAATACTTGAGCTATAGCTTCAAACCCACAGCCACAAAAAATCATTGCTTGGCAAAAATTATAAGTTTCAATAGCAACGTTGTGTTTAAGACCATAGCCCACATAGTTAACGAGAGTGCACCAACCCTGATTAGGTGACACGGTGTCCTTGACAACCAAATCTAAGAAAACTTTCAGACACATCATTGAACATTCAGAATAGAACCTTTCGCCCGAAATGTCCAATGACAGCAGCTCCTCCATATCATTCATCAACCTGAGCCACAAGTTTAAAAGTTTCACAAGGCACTCTTTCCCAGTTGAGTCACAAGGGAAGTTCCTTAAATTTCTATCAACGGGTAAGACTATGGTGAAGAACCGCAGCAGGATGTCAAAAACGCCTGGATATTCCATGAGTCTGATATACTTTTTACAGATACCGCATATCTGCTCAACCTCATCTATAAAAGAGCAAATTTCTTCAGAGCTCTGGAAAGCAGTTTCTCTTTCAGCTTTACCTTCTAAAGCAACCAAAGAGCTCAACACATAATGTGAGTATACATATTTCCATGATAAAAGACCCTCAGGTGCAGTATTCCCATACAGAAGAACAAGGTTCTGAACCATTTCCGCTAATGCCTCCACATTAGTTTCATCTATTTGAGCACAAACTTCATGGTTGAAGCATGCCAAGTTTAGATCTTGTAATCCTGCAATGTTCTTAAAATTCAGGCCCTTAATAAAGGATACTCTGCTGCATTCTTGCCCAGCAATTTTGCAGAAGCGAGCCAGCCCAAGGGCAGTTGTTTGCATTATATGCCGGTCAATTGAAAGAGGTTCTTCAAACTGCATGTAGCAGTCAGAGAGTAGATCATAAATAAGTGCAAGCCTCTGCTTATCATGGCCATCAATTGCAGGGTAAACAGATGATGAAATGGATTTAATGACTTCTCCAGCATGTGCAAGTATTTCTTCCTTGAAGTCAGAAACTACAGCCATGATATCATCAACACTCCATACCTCAGAAACAAGTATTGTACTCAGGTAACATAGAAGCACCTAAAAATGACAATAACAAGAACATCCATCAGTTTATCAAGAAGAATATAACCAATTTATCATGACTACAAAGAAAATACACATACCTTACTGCGATCAAGGCCATAGGTATCAGCTACAGCGAGAGCATCCTTCAAGATTTGCTTCTTCTCTATTTTAACTGATTCAATAAGTGAAAATATAGCACTCTGTATATACTCCATGTCGCCAGATAAAAAGCGAGAGGTTTCTACTCCAGGAATTAATTTCTCCAATACCCTTGATTTGTCTGCTACACTCTTCTGTTGTTCTAATTTGAGTTTCCACTCATTCCAAAATGATGATTGTGCTTCCTGTACTCTAGTACATTCATCTGGATTTGAAACAGTGTAAGTTCAGAAGTTCCAAAGAAAACCATTTTGATGGAAAAATAAATATTCCAGGAAAATCATATTGCAGTAAATTCTACTGAAGATGGATAAAGCAAGCTGTCAAGAGTTTATGTGCTATGAAAGATCACCTGAACTGAGTGTCCTGTGTTTCTCTTGAAACTTATTCAGTAGCAGCTCCCTCCTTTGAGCCGGATTCTCGCATGCAATGCCATAACTGTGCAACAAACTATATATCATCCCCACATTCATGAGACTGGAAAATTCCCGGTAATTTTCCCTCATTTTCAGCTGTCCTTCAATTATTTCAGCTCCATGAAAGGCGTCTATAAGATTTAACAGAATGGAACAACCTATAACATCCTCCCCATCAGAAACAGGTGGCTCCATTATTGATTTAGCCAGAGAGGCTATCAAATCATCTCTTGGGGCAAAACCACTCCTTGTCAACCATGATAAGATAGTCATCGCCGCTCTTGTCCGTATACTAACACACTGAAAAATGGACCCTGAACCTGAAGCAAGTCTTTTCCCAAATTCTGCATCTTCACTTAGTTTGGACAACCAAGGGAGGTGTGAGACAGCAAAAGAAACCACTTTTCCATGCTCCTTAAGAAAGGATTCCCAGTCATATCCATTTTCTGTGGACAAGTTTTGAGCAACCAGAGAGAGTAAATTTTTTGCTTTTGTAACCTGTGGTTCCTGGTCCTCAAAACCAACGTTGTCCCTCCCAGAGAACTCCCCGGGGTTTGAGGACCACTGTTCTGAGAATTCAGAAGGCTCTCTTCCAGTCAACATAATCAGAGTTTCACAATTGTCCTGAGTGTCAAGATCTTTCCACTCATGGAGAAGCTCACCAATTGACTCTTCATCACAATAGCTCAAGGCAAAACCTAAAAGCAGTTTTTGGGATTTTGAATCCATACACTCAAGAGCTTGACTTCTGGCAAGAGCAGCACACAAATCCCAAATAGAACCATGGCCCTTTTTGGCCAACACAAGACATAGATCAAAAGCCAGCTGAACGTCTCCCGCAAATGCCGCTTCCCTTGCAATAGCTTCTTGCACTGTTGCAATACCTTCCTGTGAGCTCAATCCAAGAAGTTTACCGATTTCAATTAGTTCATCAACATTTAGATAAGCTCCACTTTGACTTGTAATCGCCAATTTAATGATTTCCATAGGATCTTTTATTTGCCTATACGCCATTGGAAGAAGGTTGACTCCAAATTTTGGAAGCCTAACAGTAAGAGCGTCAATGGTGTCAGCCTCCACCCTGACATTTCTGCTGCCAGGAAAAATATTCAGACACTCCTTAGCCTTCCATATCTGCATACGAATTCCAGAAGATCGATCAAGGATTTAATTCAAGGTGCCGGATCAAGAAGATTTTTGTTATTATTACCTCAGGGCAAGCAAGCGTAGGTGCTGAGTAAAAGTACTCTCTCGCAGCTTGAATAACAAGATTTTCAGCCTTATCCGTTGGCAAAGCAACCGAACTGGTACCTTTCAGATAATTCCTCGCTAGTGAAAATTTTCCAGCTTTAAGCAATCCCCTGCAGAACTCAATCAGCATGTACTCCAAATCTAGAAACGGAAATGCCTTTTCTTGAAGTGATTGCAAATCACGCCACATGTTTGCCCAATCATGATCTGTTCGACCTGGTTGCAAGCGAATAAATTTCGAAAGTAAAAGGCGAAGCATTTGTTTTACACCCTTTGCATCTGACTGCGCACTCAGGAAGAAACTTATGGGCTTTGGGACCTGACCACGGACACAATTATCATCAATGAAATTCTAAAATCAATGCATGCATTTCCTAAAATGAAAAGAACAACAAACTGAGTGTTCCCTAGCCCACGCATATAAAAAGCCAAAAACATCACCATAATGACCAAAACTGCCAGCATGTACAAAGTGAAAGGGGAGAAAATACAAAAACAAAAACTTACAAAAACTAGAAATCCTTTAACAAGCATCCTCAATCAATAAGATATTGCATAAAGCTGCTTATGAAGTTAAATTTGACATAGTCACAGCAAGAAAGCTGTTGCATTTAGACAATTCCTTCAATCCATTATAAAGTATCCTGAATGAATATGTATTAGCCTACAAGGACCTTATGACGAGAAGAACTATGTTTCCTGATGAAAAGAAAGAGATGATGCTTGCAGCATTTCAACTCTTCCTGTATGCGGCTAAAAATAATAGTGATACATGTGAAGAAAAATGGCTTTTGTCATATATGCACAATTAGCAAAACATATCACATCCAGCAGACAAAACTTGTCATGACTATGTCAGAACTATTTGTATCAGTTAAGATAAAAGGGCATCTGCATAATCATCCTAACAATAAGTCACGTGATCACTAAACTCCTCCAAATTAATCATTGACATAACCAGTAGATGAAAAGGAACAATTACTAAGGAAAATTCTTTCTCAAGGAGAATTTTCAGGGTTTTCCAATATTCATCTCAGTTCAAACAGAGACGAATCCCTAAAATTTTAAGGAAAATGTAAGAACAAAAAGCAGTAAAATGCATTCCAAATGAGTTTTAAGCATTAACAAGAATTGGAGGTCTGGATCTTTAGATCTGTAGAGAATCTAATAATACCAAGAAAATCCTAAAGCATGTCCCTCTGCATCCCAGGTATCAATATATTAAAAATGGGTGAAGAAAGCATAATATCAATTGCCTGATATGGAATCGAGAAAATAGATATTAAGGCAGGAAGCAGAATATACCTGATAATATGTCAACAGTCGTCCTGCTTCAACATGGCCCTCTGCAAGTTTGACTCTGCACTTGATATCCTCAGCTTGCGGGTCTGTCAAATTTGACAAAAGCGCAGTCACATTCAGCACCAGTAACTCACCCTCGGGGTTTTATCATGCTTGCAAAGCATACACGAACTGGAATGACTATCAAAAATTTTATATTTCCATTAATATCCTTAAACATGTTTTACAGGCTTAACATTGCATTATTTCAAACTTAGCTTTTCCCTTCCACCTTTTGTTAAAATGTGTTAAAATAAGTGAAAAGGGGAAGAAGAAAAGAAAAAGGTCAAAAAGTTTCGTGTGTTTTAAAATGCATATAAGTATTATAGAATTGGATTAGAAATAGTTGGTTGGTTTCTTTAATTTACAGGACAATAACACTGACCAATTTATAGTAAAAACATGCATGGTTATCAAAGCTCATTTCAACGATGAGATATATAATAATAATTTTGAGATTAAGATATAATGGACCGATCAAGATTGTTATAGAGATGATATAGCTGACTAGCTTTTCAAGAATGACATTTTGAGAAAATTTTACCTCGCACATGTGGAAGTTTAGACAAAATAGCGGACATGGTGCTCCACCTATCCATATCAGTGCATAAATATATACACTGGAGAGCACAATCAATGAGTTCCAATTCGTCTTTGAAAAAGTTATGGTTAGCCATGTCCCTGCACCCTTCTTCAATTATTATTAAGCACATGTCTAGTTTGTTTTGTGTAGCAATCTCTTTCAGCCATCTGACCAGAAATGAGTCAACAGGATTATCTTTTGTAAGATAATCAGTCCCAGCAGCATCTTCACTCAGTGGATGAAATTTACTTTGCATAAATGGAATAGCCTTTCTATGTAACCTGGAAATTACATTGTCCTCCTTGACATCCATCATTATCAACTTGAACTTTTCATAGTCTGGAAGTTGTTCCCAGGTGACAAGGCTCATAGAAAAGCTGGTTTCAGCTTCATTCTCATCAGAGTATATAAGCTGGTGCAAGTAAGAAACATCCTCATGGAACTGCTGTAATTCAGAGATCCCTTTACGAATTGCCAAATCTACCAAGCACAAGCAGTTGTCCAGCTGGCCACTTAAGGCGTCAATCTCTCTAGCTCGTTTCTTGTACCAAGAAGAAAGTACAGGAATCGACGGCCATTGAAATGGCAGGTGTTTCATTACAATCGGTTCAGTCATAAATTGGATACTGCTCTCATTACTCCCATGGAAAGTGTTGATAAGCATCACCATCTTTTCACATTCCACCCAATCTTCATCCCTGAGAATAATATTTGAAGGAGCAGAAATTCCAGGAAGCAGCTGTCCATAAGATTGAACGGGTATAGTCTCAGGTATAGCAGCTAAAACTTCCAACATGGAAGGAATCAAGGAATAAGGGTGGCGCTTAAATAGAAGGTTCAAGGCCCCAATCTTCCCACTTTCTGCAAGTCCGAGAGCAGCTTTGCTAATGGGCAAATCACGGAATCTGCTATAATCCTGCACAGAGAACCTGCAAAACTAAGTCAATAAGCCGCAAGTCAGTGAAAACCATGAGAATGTTGTTGCCATGTACAATGAAGAGCAGCAGCTTATTAAGCTTCATTCTTGATGTAAACATTGCAATTTTTGCCTTTAATCTGAATTTCCCAGCCTTCATAAGGTAAAAGCTTTAAAGATTCAAAGAAATTCTTTCTAAATTAAAATGTAAACACACACACGCACACACACCCACGTGCGTGCATTTTGCACCTTTAATCTGATATATTGAAATTTTAAATGCATGTGTACTTGCAGTAAGTCAAACATATAAAACCAAGATTAAAAGCATTGTGGCCAAGCCACACTGGCAAATCAGAATGATTCAAAGGATACAGTAGCCAATGAATGGGTAACCTCAATGGTATACTCAAGACAAGCAATCTCACAGAGGATCATCTGAGGGCCCAGTATTAGCAAGAAATTCAAGGGAGGAAAACATGATACTTCTCGAATCTCAGGATTTCACAATGCTGACTTCCATAACAGACTTAACCTATTCCACTGATGATATAGAGAAATCAAAATGAACTTATTTAGCAATATCTTGCACATATATTGAAGCAGACTCTAGTGGATATGTTTCAAGAAAAAAAATTCCTAACTAGAACTAAAATACTTAACATACCTAGAAACAACAGATAAAAATTTTCTGGCTCCACAATGATGAATAATTTTCACAAATAAATTATAATTCCATCCTAAGAAAGGTAAAGAGAGACTTGAAATCACCTGCCCATGTTTATTCCAAGAAAAGTCTCTAGCCTGTCACCGAACTGTAACAACTTAAGTCTCACTAAACGAAAATTCCAAATCTGCTCATTCTCATTATCGTCTGACTCAGAAAATCTGTAAGAGTCTGTTACACGGAGCCCAAAGGAAAGTAAAGCCCTTACTGCATCTTCAGTTGGTCCTACTTTATCCGCACATTCGGAAAGTACAAAAGCTTGGTCCTTAATAGCAGGCAGTATAGTATTTATCTCATGTACTCCTTGGGCAGAAGATAGCCATTGTGACTTCAGCACTTCATCTTTGTCGAACCCATGACGATCAGCAAGGTCAAGAGCATCCTGATACTTTTGACTAGCAATTAGATTGTCATAAATTTCAATAACTGATCTTTTTATCAATGATAACAAACCCCATTTCAGCTTGGAAAAATCTAACTGATTAGGCCTCTCTATCGTGAGACGCTCAATAAGACCTTTCATTTCAGATGATCTACTATCATCAGATAAGGTATTCTCTAAAAGAAAAATCAGTCCTGGGGACTGTTGCGCTCTTTCTAAAAGGGGCATCGAATACGCAACATCATTCTTTGATACATTTACATGCGTAAGAATGTCAACCATAGTGATGGTGCCGTTTCTTTTTGCCACTGTAAGCACATCATCCGACCACCACGTAAAATCCACGATATCGTGCAACAACTCTGATCCACCGCTTGACACTTCAGAAACTTTTGACAAAGAACATTTTTCCTCATCAAATTGAAAAGTGAATAAGCCACCTTCCATATCCAGTGAAGCAACAAAGTTTCCACGTGGCGAGAACTGCACTTTCGGAGATGTCAGTTGACTATGAAACCCATTTGGTATGGAATATGAACCCTCAGACTTAGTGAAGACCACTGGCTCCATTTGTAAGTTTTCTTTTCTTCGCCATACAGATACAGTACAAGATCCTGCAGGAGAAGAGCTCAAATTTTAGAGTATAACAAAGTTCCTGTTTGTCATCCCGAAAGAAAGAACACATGGGCTAGGAGGAAAAAGATTTGAAGTTTAAAAAGAAAAAAGAACTGCAACTTCCAAACAAAAGATAAAAACATATCTGTTTCATTTACTATTAGTTTATTTCTTCTAATTGGTGAGTGCCTGCAATTCTAGTTATCAAGGACCTTAAATACAGCTGCCTAAATTTTAGATGATTCTGTTTATCTGATGCCCTGACAATCATAAATTATATTTGTGACAAATTAATCAGGACTCCATATAAATCAGTTGACAGTACACAAGCTATGAGCAGCTCCTTATGCTGGGTTTCAAAATTTACACCAGTTAACTCTTAATGATGAGACAATGATTACAGTCCATAAAATAGTCAAGAGTTCAGGATAAGTCAAACAACTTCATAAAACAATCTCATACAACTTTCTTAGGTCTTGTGCTACTAATAAGTAAATTCTCATTTCTTCCTAGAACAAATGCTTGCAAGACCACAAGGTTCCATACAAGTTAACCATGCCAATCAAAGTAGTGATGGAGTCATTGATTTGAGAGAGAGAGAGAGAGGGAGGGAGGGAGGGAGGGAGAGTACCAGTGCTCTCATGAACCGTAGATTGGACATCACCAGCACTACTGACCACGGCATATAAAGAAAGTGTCGAATGATAGTCCCAGCAACAAATTTCCACGGGAAACTGTCTTAGGATAGACGCATTCTTCAATGTTTGTGTTGAAAAAATGGAGGCACTTGGATCCTTAGAGATCTCAATATCATGAAACGAGCCATCTGAAACAACAATAGTGAAGGTACACCTGCAAAAAATTTCATGTTCAAAAGATATAACATGCAGATAGTCTATTCCATTGCAATTGTGAAAGCACAATTAGTTAAGAGAAGTCTTCAATCAAAATTACAAGATAGATTTCTTCTCAGAAGCATCATCCTGCACGATCAAGCCAATAATAGGTGAGGAGAGATTCAGATGCCTCTTCGTGACTCTAGTCACTTCTTCACCATTTGGTTTGATAATGTAGATGGTATCAGTATCATCAGAAACTCCAAGTAATTCATGAGATTCTGACCAAGTTCCACATGTGAATGTGCCAACGTTCGCACCTACATCAGGCAAAACAAGGAGTGATATAAATACTTTGCTGCAAAAATTATCTAAGAATCAAACGCCGGATTAACACATTAAACAGAAGGCAACTTTAGGTAATCTTCTAAGATCCTCCTCAGGGCCAATGAGCTAAAAAATGACTTGAAATGATTTGTAAAAAGAAAAACCCAAAACTTTGGAGAACTTTGTCTCGCAATGAAAGGTACCCTGGAGTAATAAATCAGGGATTGTTTTTCATGATCTTGAGACTTAAAGGATCTTAGGAAGTAGAAAGAGATCCTCGAATGGGGAAAAACACAATCAAATATCAAGTTTTAATAGTAAACAGTTTTGACTTCTATAGCCGACTCTGACCAGAATAATGATCAGTAGTCTTATCTAGAAACTTAGCATAAACAATCTTCAACCAATAAATATGCTTTAAGGCCAGTGCGAATTCTTTAAACGAAATAAGAAACATAGTCAAATAGATCTATGTCCATCATCTAAGGATACTACTCTACTGGAATAAATACCTTCCCTAAACAATATTAGCCAAAACACACACACACACACACATCCTGAGTAAAATAGTTGCACCAGCTCTATCATACATAATAGGGCATGTATTCATGCTATAACTCAAAATTAGCTACTCGTAAATTCAAACATTTCCCAACTTTTTGTATTTGTGTTCAACAAATCATATTTATCATGATCCACCAACAGACTTTAGCTTCCACAAAAAGGACATCATAATAAATAAGTTACACTAAAATCAATGTGACTACCAAAACAATAGTGCATTCCAGACTGCTGCAGTGAGATAACAAGAATGATAAGTACAATTTCCCTTGACCATGTTCAAATTTACTATGAAACAAGTAATTCTTACAAGAAAAAGTTCCCACTGGCTCCTGGTAGTCATTATCCTTCTGCAAAATTGTTATGTGATTTCCGGAAGCTACAGCAACATAATCACCTCTTGCAGAGACAAACAAGGATACTGATCTTCTTAATCTTCTTGGTTGCTTATACTTGCTCCATTTCTCTTTAAGTTGAGCAATTCCTTCACGAATAATACAACAGTAATCCATCAGCAATTAAAGGTTAAACAACAATGTGCACGCGCACACACGCAAACACCCAACACCCCAGCCAAAAAAAAGAAAAAAAGCAGCTCCCAGAAACAAGAAAGAATTTTACAGAATTCAAAGCTAAGACAAAACTTATACACATATGTATAAGAGAAAAAAGGAACTTTAGGATTGGGGCTCCTAGTGCCTGCAGTATGTAAAGCAACATACAAATTGAGTAATTCTCTTCAAGATGATTGTTATCAGGACGTGACGGCAGTTGCATTTACAGAAATTAGGCTCATGGAAGCTGTATGACAAGGATCGTAACTGTGATCAAATAGCAACGCTGGAAGTGCATCTGTAATGACGATTTTGAGGTGTCCAAAGTACTTGTTCTCCATAAGCATATAAAATCATAAGAATTTATATGATAATAAATTAATTCATCAATCCAAATCCACTTAAAATTTCAAAGCTACTAATCATGACTCAGCACATGTCTAAAATAATCTTCAACTTAATAACCAAACATAATAAAGAAAACAAATACATAGAAGAAACCATGAGCTCTTATGACACTGTAATCATATCTCATTCGATCTATTCATCATTTTACAACGATTGCACTAACAAAATAACTCAATGCATCCTTCTAAAATCTGGACCCGCACAAGCTATTTTATTCACATAGAGCATCATTCATAAAACTCAACAGCGTAAAAGCAACAGATTGTTAAATTTAAAGAAAAACAAATGTACCTCGAAATGGAAGATAAGAAAGTACACTGCCTCCGCCACCTTCATTTAGCTTAAACAATCAAAACATATATTAATTAACTACAAGGAACTAATCGAAACTAAAATAATTCAGCAATAACAATCAATTAAAATCAAAAGAACAAAGAGTACCGGTTGCTGCGGAGGATAATTGGAAGAGTAAGGTCTCGAAGCATGGCGATGCGTCTCGAATAGTATTTCTGGCACAGTCTCCTCCATTTCTCTATAAGTATAATTCTATACGCACATAAGGTTCATAGCAACAGCTAAATTTCCGTGAGTTTATCGCCGAGATCTGAATCCACAGTCGCTCAGAATTGCACAGAAATGGAGAGAAAATCGTCGAGACTTTGTTGTGTTGCTGGTTTGCCGGTTCGGGAAGAAACGAAGTAAGAGTCGCGTTAGCTCAACTGGCGACTCAAATGGATGCTAATGTCAGGTTACTGATTAGTAGACTTTGCAAAACGTAACAATTTTTTTTTTTTTGATAAGTAAATGCATAATAATATTAATCAAGGGAGGTACAAAAATTCCAGTTGGGCCTATCTATCATCACAAAAACAAGCAGAAGGAATTTCGTAAAAGGGAATAGAACCAATCCAATTACAAGAAGAGGCCTATTTGGTTAAATTATGAATTGAGAAATTAATATCTCTAGAGATAGGAACGACAAACTAAAAAGAATAAAAAATCAGTATTTTCTTAGCATTAGATACATCAACAACCATGTTCCAAAGGGGTGCAGAATCAGGCTTATTAATCATTTCCTCAACTTTGAGAGATTCGGTTCCAAAAATAATCTTTTCCCATTTCCGATCAAGTGCAATTTTGCATAACCAAAAAGAGTGCTTTCATTTCAACTTCGGCTATGGCAACAAAAAAAAAAAAATACTTGTCCTTAATTACCTATTATTTTTTTACTCATTTTTTAGGTACTAAAGAATAATTTGTGAATATATTTATTTCTTATTTTAAGTTTTACTTTATGAATGTAATTTTTCTCATTTATAACCATGAATCAATAAAATACTAGACAATATGATATTTAAATTTTGTAATTTCTTGTATGATATTGTTTAGTTAATATATATTTAAATGATATTATGTAAACTAAGCAATACATATTAATTTAATTTCAAATATATATAAAAAAATAAAAATGGCTTACATACTATAATATGAGTAATAGACTTACTATCTCTTATCCAATAAAAAACCAATATATTTACTTACAGTAAATTTATCCAACCTATCTACTAACCCTTACATTACTCACGAGTACCTATTTGCGAGGTCTACTCATTAGCAATTTAGTTTCAGCAACCATTTTTCTTATTTTTCATTCTAAATAAGGTTTTTTTTCAATAAAAAAAGAAAGAAAAAGAAAAAGAAGAAGTAATCAAGTCAATGCAAAGGCCTACAATGGAATTTTGCTTAACGAGTTGTGGGCCTAAAATGGGCTACCGAAAGGGTAGTCCCAATGTGAAATCCAACGTCAGTCATGTTTGCCCATTGCACTATGACTGCACACCTCGCACCTCATTGGGACGTGACCCAATCAATCCTATAAGTGGCTGGGCCTAGCCCAAATCGTTCTAAATTAGTTAATAACCAACCCTCGATCATCTCATCATCTGAACTGGTTAATTCCGGTTATCAAAACTAGCTTTAACTACACACTTGATGTATGTACATAAAATAATTAAAAAATAATTTTCATATGTTAAGATATTAAAAATAAACATTATTTCTATTTATATTTAATAATCATGATATTATTATTATTATTATTAAATTACATACATAATTTAATATAAAATTAGTAGAACTGTGGATGGTTATTATTAGAGTAAGTTAATGTAACATGGTATTTTAGATAAAACACTCAAGGTCATACCAATTAGGGCCTTATACTTTATTAAAACGTATAGATATTTGATGGATCATATTTTATTATAGATATATGTATATTCGAGATAGATGCATTGAATATGAAACTGAGCAATTTAATCCGTTAACAATCTAAATCTGAATTTCAATAGTACTTCTCATTAAGATAATGATCTTATATATAATATTGAAAAAGACTCTCGAACAAAATGTAATACATATAGTCAATAATATTTCAAGTTAAAAACAATAATTTTAAATATAATTATTGTTTACATTATCTCGATCATATTTTTTTTTATTAAGTTTCAGAATTTTACCGGAATCCAGATCTGACATTCAAAATTTGACTTTTAATAATACTCTTTGTTAAAATAACTATATATTAACATTTACAAAGCCTCTTAAAGATGATGTGTTGTATATGGCTACATTTAATAATTAAGGAATTTATACTTTTTAATGTATTTCATTTAGTAAGACAATGTATTTTTTTCTCTAAATATTTTAAAATATTTTTCTAGTTTCCCAAATTCATGTTATTCTTTTTTTTTTAAGAATAAAATCCATTTTATTCCTCCAAAATTAAATAAAATATTATCTTTTAGAGTCCTTCAGGCTGAATTTTCGTATCAGATTCAAACTTAGTATCAAAAGATACGGATTCTGTAGGATCTCTGATTATCTTAAAATAATAATAATAATAATAATAATAATAAAAATAATAATAGTCCCATCTACAGTGAAACGGCGACTGATTTTTCATTTCTTCTTTCTGAATTACATTAGGATGAAGCAGACAGACAGACAGATGCCTTGTTTGTCTTGGTCGGTTTTAAATTAATTATGTACCATATCGAATCATGGAAGGTCATTTCTAACCGTCTTTGTCCTGAGGTAACCGCTATTTAGTGTAGAAGACAAGTTTAAGAATATTTTGGTTTGGTATTAACTTTTCTTGCCATTTGGAATCCATGGTCCCCTTGAAAAATTTATTTGCCACCTAATTGACAGTGGACTTGTTACCTAAACAAAGTAAAAAGTAGTGAGACCAATTTAATAGTAACACCTCAACACCCCGTTGAAGTTCGATTTAATTATAAAAGCATATTCTGTAATTTGAAAAATTATAATAATATCCTTGTCATTAGCTTAATCCACAAAAAATTTAGAAGGGTTTGCGTAATGTCACAAATTAACAAACCCCCTAACTGAAGGTATGCTTGTAATACTTGTAATCAGTATGTTAAATTTCAAGGAAGTGTGCGATTGAATTTTTCCATGAGATGAACCAATCTTTGAAGAGTTTAATTACCGTAATTCTCAAGTCAAATTTTAGGAGGTGTTTTTGTAATTAAATCATATATTAAAGAGTATTGCGGTTATTATTCATAAATTATTTTCACCCTCTTGACTTGCCACAAAAAATAATTTAATATCATCATATATATCGGCAAGACAATATCTTGCGGAGTTGAACTTTTCAAGTTAATTAGCGATATAATTCGATGCTATCAAATATGTGAGAAGAATGACGATGAGTCTTTTTATCAAATTTTATGCTATACTTCATTTGATCGAAGTCGACAATTTGCAATAATTATATGTTGTTCATTCTTCTTATTTCGACACATTTTTTTGATCATGTACGTATTGACTCAATAATTTTAATCTTATAAGTAATAATAATTTGTAGTTTATGCCCATTTTTAGCAATTTTGGTCCTATTCACTAGACTAAAATTGCAGGATTGTTACTACTTATAAAACCAAAATTGGTAAGATCATTAACACTTTAAAAGATTAAAATTGCTAAAAAGGGACATAAATTGAAAATTATTGCTACTTACAGAATTAAAATTATTGAATCAATACATATGGAACCACAAAAAAAAAATTGTATAGTTCCATGACTAAAAATTGTATTTTCTTCACTTTTTCATAAGACAAACTTTCATACTGCAGTCTGCAACGAGTGTTAGCGTAATAGTACTTTGTTAAGTAGGCCTTGCATATCTAATTATAAATTTAAAATCATATATATATATGTGTGTATAGAGAGAGAGAGAGAGAGAGAGAGAGATGTACATATATATCTCTATTTTGGAATATATTTCTTATATTCACACACACATACGAAAAAAAAGAAAAGAATGAGAAAGATAGGCCTGTCAATGGGTAGAGTAAAACCCTACCCAAACCCATATCCAATAAATACCCTATAGTTAAG
>JACFYI010002211.1:837881-854434 GCA_014898755.1 Handroanthus guayacan
ATGAAAATTAATTTCCACATTCAAACAGTATATAAAATTACCTTTAACCGTATTGTGCATCTCAAGTAAACAGTTACATAATTAAGTATAGAGATTGAATAATTAAACAGAAAATAAAATAATGAAATTAAGCATAAGCATAAACTCTGCATTTAGAATCAAAATAATGGCAATTCTTTTACGGAAAAAGGGGAAAAAAAAAGAAGAAGAAACTCTACGATCCCAAAAACTAAGCCTAACTAACTAATCCCAACTTCTAAACAAACTACTCAACTACTTAACTGGACATCCCTCAACTATAATTCCTTTTGCAGCAGGGCAAGAAGCCAAAGGACATCCATCCACATTATTTCCCCACCAATCTATCCCAATATCCTTTGACTGCAAGGCGAAAAACATCAAGACCGTAACAAAAGCCGTCCCTGCATCCAAACCACCCGACAAAATATAGTTATAACGCTCCCACCACTTAGGCCGATATCTATAGAGAACGAACCCAAAGAAAAATGCGATCAAAAGCCAACTCGTGTAGTTAACTGCAGAAGCCGGTGGCATATTCGCTGTCGCTCCTAACAAAATCGGCATATGAATTAGGGCAATCCACTTCTGCTTCGGGAAAGCTTTTGTTGCTAACCATACAAGCAAAGGGGCAATGGCCCCAGCAAGAAAGAACCAGTTTATAGCGGGATATATGCCCAAGTTTCCAAAAATCCTCCGTGGGCCAACCAGGCCCCATATGATCGATGCATTATAGAAAACACGGTCTGTTGGGCACGTCCACGGACTATCTTGTGGTAGTAAAGATGTATCGCAAAGGTTGTTGATAGACCCCATTAGCCACCATGCGGTTAGCGCGTATACGATAACTGAAATTACAGTTCCCACCAACTGAAACATAAATTGTTCATGGGATTAGTGTAAATTTGGACAAAAATTTGATGTTTAAGGTTAAGATACTAGAAATTTACCTGTACAATGAACATTGCTCTTGGTGGGATTTTCATGTAATGTCCAAGCTTGAAATCAGCTACGAAAGTTAGAGCTTGAGTCATGCTAATGTATCCGTAAACTTTGAAGCACATATTGGCCACTGGACGGCCAGGGTAAGCATACCCGATTATGTACTCTGTGATCACGTTTAAGCCCGGTTGCTATTTGATCAAACATAAGAATTGAATGAGAAAAACTATAAAAATGTGAAAAAGGGGAAAAAAAAAATTTGTTATCTGAATCATACATAGATATATCCGAATAAATTTAGAAATTACCTGGTTTGTAGTAGCACTAATGATGCCAATGGGAAGGGTGTAGAAAAAGGAGACAGCACAAGCCAGCAAAACTCCCCACCAAGGCAACTGGAGCGTGCTTTTGTAGTGGGCACAAGCAAATAAGATAACGGCAATATTAGCCACCAATAAAACTAAATACCACCACATAGGAACTTGCTTATATGCCTTCATAAGCCTAGTGTGTATATCCATCTTTTTGTTGTTTTTGAATGCCATCTTGGTTTGCTTCCATAAATCCCTGCATGAAAACAATTTTTTTTTTTTTTTTGGTTAGATTTTCATTATCGAACCCGTTTGTTGCCAAGTAAATTTTCAAGCAAAATACATAGTCGAAGGGTTTCCAGGGTATTCTCAAGCAATACATAAAGTCCGAAAATTAGCATTTAATTTTGCATGCCTTATCATATAACATTCTCGTCATTTTTCCTTCTCTCTTTCCATTCTTTATGTAGGCAAAGGATGAATAACGAGAATGTCCTCTGGTAAGGCACGTGAAACATATTTATTAGTCCTCCGACTGAATGCTTTGTTTGAAAATCAACTTGAGAGACAAAGTGCTACGAACATACCTTCCATTGAAGAGCAACACGTGGACCACGGTAGCCGAAAGAGTAGCAAATCCAATACCATAACTTAAGGCAAACATGATGCTCATATACAACGGACCTTCTCTTGCATAAGCTTCCTTATCAAGACTGAAGTTGGAATTAATGATACCCTCAGTGTTATATTTCAAACCATTCACTTGAAAAACACTTGAGGAATATATAGGGAAGTTCTTGGCTTTATAGAGGTTCAGCCAGTAACCCACTGGTATGATCACATACATCACCAAAATGACACCGATACCAGTGTTCACAGATGCAAACCATGGACTTGCAAGTGGGGTCCCCAAATATGATGTGATAGTGGACCACTCTAATCCTATGGCTCCAATGCCGAGACCCTTTAGACCAGACCCCAGTTGGTTCACTAGAACAGACTTTGGTGATAACCAACAAACCCAAGATAATGACATCAACATTTGAAATAAGTAACCGGGAACTACGTAGTAAGCGAAGCTGCAAGCTAATGCAATGAGGAAAAATTGGGTTCGCGTTATGCCTCCTTTAGGTCTCTTTTCTTTGTGATGTAAAGCCCTACAAGAAGAACCAAAATAAATGGAGTTTGGTTAAGTTTTAAGGCGTTACAAATATATATATATATATGTATATATAGAAAAAGTGACAAAGAATTGAGTGATAGTATGTAAATTGTTAATAATTCTATATAAATAGTGAGAAAACAAATTATATTTTGTCACAAAAAAAAGGTATTAACAAACTTAACAGTGACAAAAATGTGATTACATAGTTACTATTGACAATTAGTGATGTGTATGGTGACTACCTGGTGGTAATAAAAATTTTGTTACTAAATTATAGTGATAATTTTTATTGTTACTAGTTGTCTCTATAGATATGTCACTAATTGTCTATATATAGTGACAATATAAAACAACACTTGTTGTTACTAATGATCTACATAATGCTAATACAAAAATTATTGTCACTAAATATATGTAATTAGGGACAAAATAAAAGTAATTATCATTTAATACTTATTATTAGTGATAATTTTTATATTGTCACTTATGCTTGACTTTTTTTTGCCGTGACTAAGAAATTTACTTGGTACCTGAATAGTGAGACTTGAACGAGATTACTTGGCCACCACATTTCTGCTGGTTCGACTAAATATTTACGGTAGATTCCAGCCCAGCCATAGCCCAACATCTGAATTTCATTGCATAAGAAATTTATTGAGAAAATTGAAAATAGGAAGACGAAAGTACAAAATTTTAACCATAATAATGTTGTGTATAAAGAAAAAACTTTCGACCTTATTTACCAAAACATGATTCAAATACAAATATATATTAACGCCTTTCTTCCATCATCAGTGTTTTTCTTTTTTTTGTTTTTTTTCTGTTTTTTTTCTTTCCCTCCCAATAACTAAATCCAAATTAAAAAAAAAATAAAAATAAAAATCACCATACATGAATTTACTTGTGACCAACTAATAACAAACCACAAAAAATAAAAACAAAAAAATCACCTGAGTAGTCAACATAAGAATCAAAGCAGGAAGAAACCCTAAACTCCTCTTGTAGAAAAGCTTAACAGAACTCAAAATATGAGTAGCATAAACACTTCCAGCTCCAGCATTGGCAAACATCGTGATCAAAACATGCTCCTTAATATTAAACGGCCCTGGATTTAACGTAAACTCAAACCTCGTCCCCTTAAGAAAAACCCTTGTCGTTATCATTCTTGCCATGAGATGTCCTAATGGGACAACAGCGATTTGTGCAGAAATCGGCCCAACTGATAATGGTTCAGTTCTGTACCAGAAAAACTGGTTCACGAATGCCAACAATACGCATGCCGTTATTCCCAGAAACCACATTCTGAACGTGTAAACGGGGAGCGTAGGATCGTCGGTTTTGGGCACCGTTACATCGACTTGTTTGATCGGACATTCGTCTGGGTCGGAATCCATGGTCGGATTTTCTTCAGTTTCTTGAGACATGGGTGTTGTTGGTTTAGGTTTTTGGGGTTATGAGGATTAGTAGGGATTTGGTTAAGGTTTGGTATTTATTTGGTTTGTGCATGGGACGCAGGGAAGATATATAGCAATGGGGTGTAAGTAGACTTCTCGTCGGAATAGAGTTCTTGGAGGATTAATCTATTAATTACCCAAATTTCATGAAATTGTAAGTGCATGGGTATCTATATATTTTATAGGGATAACTGGAAATTTAAGTGCATAGGTATCTACATATTTTATAGGGATAATTTCCTCAAAACCCCCTAACGTTTATCATGATTATCAATACATTCCCTGATGTCTGGATAATTGTCATTACGCTCTTGATATTTAGATAATTACTATTACACCCCTTGAAGTTTAGATAGTTACTATAATATTTCTTGAAACTCTAAACATTACAAGTACACCCCCTAATAAAGGGGTGTAATTATAATATTATGCGCTAGCCTATGGGTCTAACTGTAATTATGCATACATTTATGGAGTATAATTATGATTATACATTAGCTGCACTATACAATGTACACTGGTGGATGAAATAGTGATTTCTCAAACTGCAAGGGTGTAGAGATAATTATTTCTATTTTATAATGGTCGATAATATATGAAGAGATAGTAAATTGATACTGAGTGGAGCACTGATAATACACATAATTTAATAGATGTCTAATATAGATTCTAATTAATTAATGGTAGAATCATAATATTATGGGTTAACTAATTGTGGATAAAATATTGGTGTAGTCAGGAGTGGTTTATCTCACTTGAATATATATTTGACTAAATTGGACTCTTTTTTGAATTATCACTATACTAATAATATCAGTATGTGGCTGGTACAATAGTTAATGTACCGTAATTTCTTTTTATTATTAAAGTAATTTATTTCGTAATATAATCATGAATTCCATAAACCAACTTGTGTTCAATATAAATTTTAAATTACATATTAATATATATAGTTATTAATATAATAAATAAGCACATTTATTCCTTTTCAAAAAGCAACATATATTCTCCTTCATTATCACTATAAAAAGATATAATATGAGTAACAAAACAATATGTGCCAATATAGAAATTATCACTAATGATAGATATTAAGTGACAATATCTTTTATTTTGCCTCTAATTATATATTTTTTGTGACAATAATTTTTCTATTTTTCACTATATAGCTCATTAATGACAAAGAATAATGTCTTAAATTGTCACTATAAATAATTAGTGATACTTAATAAAAACACTTTCCTTTATATAGTGTAATGCCCCTAAATTTGAATCTGGATAACAAATTGACACATGTCCTATCTTAGGATTAATTAAATTGGTGGATTTAATAAAATTGGACTTAATCTGAACCCAATTAATTTAATTTGGGCTTGATTAATTTGAACTTTTATAATTAACTTGTTAGAGGCCAAGCTATATATTTACACAATTTGAAAACCTTAGGCACTGAAATTTCATACAAACAGGAGTTAATCACCAGGGATCTAGACTTTGAGGGGGTCATAATGAAAAAATTGAGACTTCAGGGAACGAAAATAAAGTCCGGGGCAAAATTTAAGGCAACTGAAGAAATTTGGGACGTAATCACGAATGTTGGAAAGATCTGGGGACCAATTGATATTCTGAAAAGTTGCATTGTATGAAAATGTGAGGATTTTGATATAAGAATTGTGAGGATTAGAACACATAGGAGCAAACATTCTGATAGTGACGGTTCGCGGCCGCGAGTGGCGCCATGAGATTTGTTTTTTCATTCAAAGTATTTTATTTATTAACCTAATTTTATAATTTGAAACTCAAAAATACTCCAAAACTATATTCTCATGGATTTTCTTTTCGGAAAGATCTCTCTCCAAATGGGCCCAAATTGAACCTTGAGAAGACCCTTAATTGCCTAAGTAATGATGATAATCTTTCGATTGCTTTGTAGCATTCACTGGATTTCATTTTTCATTTTCTTAAACCAAATGAATTCAATTAATTTTTTTGAGCGAAAGTCAATTTAAATTATTTAATTCAATGTTATTAATATATAGTTTTAATTGAATCATATTTAATATTTTTTTCCTTTTGCAAAATCATAGTCCGAACCAAATTTGAATTCAAGTGGACAAAAATGAGAAAGTAAATTAAAAATTCATGCAAATCCCATTCTTACTTTCTAAGTTACTATAATCCCCATTTCTCTCTCTTTGAAAGAAAGGGGTGTCTACACATAATATTAATGAAACCTTAGAGGGTTCCATTAGTGCCCTTCGCCCAGCAACACGAGCCGCGGCACCTGCCATAGCACCCCGGACAGCAGGCTTGTTCTAGTCTTCTGGCAAGTGGCTTGTTAGGATAATTAGTATAAGATGAGGGGGTGCTGAAAAAGCACCAAATTGCAAATCCCAAGAAAAAAATAAATGCTAATAGCTTACTAATGGTAGACATAGTTGCAAAGTGGATTTGATTTAGGTTTATATCTATCCATATATATATATACACACTAAAATGTTTGGTATTCATGGATTGTTTCTTCCTCCTTCTTTTTTTTTTTTTTTAACAGACAAAAATGGTGTGATTTTTATTGCAAGCAAAAAGAGTGTGATGTTTTAAGGGAGGCAAAAAGGGAGTGAGTATTTTTGAAGGCAAAAAGGCGTGATATGACTCTTTTCAATATTTTCTTTATGATTAAGAGATATGATCTTGCTGGTATTAAAAGAAGACCGAAACTATAGATAATGACCAATAGACATGGTAATTGATGTCATCCGCAGGCAATCGCTTTTGTGTATTGCATAATTTTGGCTATGCAACGTACATTAAAAAAAGTGACCAATATTTTGTCTGTTGATATGCTACCAATTTTTATTTTTTCTGATGGTGGCCATCCTATAGTGTCTTTTTGTACCTAAGTTTAAGACATAATGCTTAGTGAATTCCTAATTTATCAAGAAAAAAAAAAAGTACATATTTTCAATTTTCTGTCATTTTTCCTTAGTTTCAATTGTTCCTTTATTGAGTGGTCACAAGTTAGTTATAACTTTGATAGTTCTATATTCAATATCTAAATTATTTGTTAGTAATTCCTGTTTTAAGTAATAGATATTGGAGTATGTAAAAGGGTTATATATTCATATGTTTGTTGGATTGGATAAAGAAGAATTACAAATTAGAGTGCGCTTCTCTCATATGGAAGTTGTTCAGTATTCATCAATACCAATTTGAATCTCAAGCTAATCTTTTGCATTTCTTCCTTTCATTTCCTGGTCATAACTTCTCAGCTTTATTGTAATAATGCCCAAGATTTTGTTGGGTGTAATATTGCATCTTGAGGGCAAAATTGGATTATAAAAATTTAGTACGAGAACTATCAATTCTTAGGTCCTGTAATGTTTTTAATATTTCAATTTTTCTTCAAGGGCAAAAGTTGGAAAAAACATAAAAAATGATCAAGTAGCATCCATTTGTTAGACAAAAGACTTTCTTTTCATCAGACTAGCAATCATGACGCGGTTCCCATGTGCATATAATATAACTTTTGCTTGTATATTATTTGTGTGAAATGATGTTCTCTTTAATCATCTTACAATTTAAAACATTATATGTTTCTAATCTTTTGAACGTAAATTGACTAATATTAGTAAAAACATTACCATATATTCATATTCTGTAATTGCAACTCTTTGAATGAAAAGAATCATAAAATAGAGCATTACAAACTTATAATATATTTAGATAAAACAAATGCAATGTGAAAATTATATCTTAAGTATATGTTTTCCAAATTGAAATCATACTAATACTTAAAGAACAGATGAATTCTATTTTTGGTAAATTTAGTGAAAAAGTTATTTATATAAATTAATTCTCATGAAAATATATTAATTCCACCCTATTAGGAAAGATATAAATACAAAGCCGGCAAATAGCGCTCATATGTTGCATTTATAGCTAGTGTCAATATCTTTATTGATATGTTATGTTGCTTTAATGTCCTCATGAGCATAGTAAATAGAGATGTCATGGTCACTCGACATCTCTATGCAATTAACAAAAATTCATACGAATTAACTACTAAAGGAAATTTGATAAATATTTAATAATTAAAAAAAAAAAGCATTCATTATAATTTAGAATACCTAAACAAAAAGACGGGTGAACTCAGAGATGGTAATATCACAATCATTACATGTAAACTCACTAATGAATCCCTAAGCAAAATGCGCATGAAGTTAGAGGCCGCAACAAACATTTACACGTAAATTAACCAATGTATCCCTAAATCAAATAAAACTTGTTTGCATTCTTTGTGTAGATTTTCAGCCAAGTTTCATGCAGTGATTTTGTTAACTAGCCTCAAAGATTAATAATGACAAAGAGATTACAGACTATTCAAATATTAAAACCTCGAAACCTACACCGTTTGGCATAAGGACTTAAGGTTAGATACCCAAGCACCCCAATTGAAACAAATTCTACCACGTGGAATTTGAGATCAGAATTTTACTACTTGTCCTTCGCGGCATCATTCTATGAAGCCAAGCATACCCAAAACAAAAACAATGTTATTGATACTCATACACATAAAAAGCATGAAATCACTCCCCAACCCGCAAGAAACAAAGTCACGAAATTCACACCATTCATATAGCAACAAACGGATAAATAATTAAAAGAGAGTTACCAAATTTGGAACGAGGTCGTTTCACTAAGTGTGAAGAAAGCATCATAAGCTACCGCTTGCCATCTCGATTGATTAAGATAATTTACAAATTATAAATACAAAAGAAGGTGAATGTCAATCAATTATCAAAGGTTAGGGTTTTGGATTTTGATCTTCGAAGGGGAACTATGGCACAATGTGTTGCTTTCTTTTCAAGTGATGAGTTAGCCCCTTTCCTATAGTAGCGTCCATTTTTTGTGCTTTTCATCTCATAATATGCTATGTTTTCTCTTCCTTTTTTTTTTTTCTTCTTTTCCTATTTTGCATTTGGTATATCTTTTATTAGTTGTTACAAATTTATTTGGTGGATTAAAAATGATCGAATTATGAATTTATTCGAGAAATTTTCAAAAACAAATATAGTTCATATCGGATTCTTTTTTCCCAAAAGAAGCAATCCCTATTTAGTAAATAAATCATTTCAATAATAAAAAAAATTATGTGCATTGTATAGATCTTTTTTAATTATTAAATTAATTTATTTTTAACACTATTCAGTTGATTTTAATAATATTTTAAATATTTTAAATCACTATGCATTAAGTTGAATTTATTAAAATATGGAGAATTTGGATAATTTGTAAAAGATGCACTAGATTTCTTCAATAAAGGTTATTCAATACTTGAATATCTAGTACTTCAAGAAGAAAATCATTAAAAGGAGATTTTTCTGAAAAAAAAAAAAAAAATCACGTAATTTCAAATTTTATGAATTTCCTCTTTCATCATGATCTCTAGGATCATTAAACGTCTTATTTGCCATCCAGACAAAGGCTTCTTTAATTATATATTTGTATATATATTTGTATATATGTATATATATACATATATATATTTGTATATATGTATATATGACAAAATAAAATAAAAAAAGTTCAAATTGAACGACTCTTTAATTTCAAGCAAGTTGTTCAAACAAATTCATTGTTTCGGCTCATAAAATTATTAATCTATCATGATAGCATTTTGATTGTATAGTAGTTGCAGAAGATTTCTCTTGTATTTGTTATTGTACTTGATATTGGAACGTCATTGATGTATTGATGTATTTACTGAATTAAATTACTTCTCTTAAAAAAAAAAAAACATATGAATTATATTTGTTTCTGAAAAATTGTGGAATAAATTCATAATTTGAGCATTTTTAATCTACCAAAATAAGTTTATAAAAACCAATAAAAGATATATTAAATGCAAAATAGCAAAAGAAAATATTTCTTTATTATAAATAAAGGAAGTGAAAATATCTGCGCCACTATAAAGGGGCGCTAACTCATCATCTTTTGGCGGAGAGCCAGAGACGGAAGGGGATATTACGCTATTGTTCCTTGTGTTCAATCAGATAATCAAATTCCAAAACCCTAACCCTTGCCAATTGATTGACATTCACTTTGTTTTGCACTTATAGTTTGTAAAAAATAATCTTAATTAATCGAGATTGATAATGGCGGATGCTTACTGGAGATACGGTGACGGCAGGCAGCAGCCGGCGACGATTCCTTCTCTCATGGCGAAACGACCCCGTTCCGAATTTGGTAACTCTCTCTTCATTATTTATCCATCTATTGCTATATGTATGATATGAATTTTGTGATTTTGTTCCTTGCTGGTTGGGGATTGATTTCTTGCTTTTTATGAGCATCTATAGCACTGTTTTTGTTTTGGGTTGTCTTGGTCTAATAGAATGATGCCTAGAAGAAAAAGTAGTGAAGTTTTGATCTCGGATTCTGCATGGTTGAATTTTGTTTTAATTGGGCTGCTTGGGTATGTAACGTAAGTCCTTACCAGAGGATGTAGGATTTGAGCTTTTAATATTTGAATGGTTTCTAATCTCGACTTCTTTTGTTATTATCTATGTATATTTTGAGGTGATTTTGAGGCCAGTTACAGAAATCTCCGCGTGGAACTTGGCTCAGAATCTGCACACATAACGCAGACAAGTGATATTAGATTTAGGCATGAATTAGTTAACTTACGTGTAAGCATTTTGTTGCGGCCTCTGAATTCACGTGGCTTTTTCTAAGGGATTTATTGGTTAGCTTACGTGTAAAGATTCTGATCTTGCTGCCTCCGAATTTTCATTTTTTTGTTTTATTGGTTATGGATTCTAAATTATGATTAATGCTTTTGGATTATTATTTAATATTTACCAAATATCCTTTAGTAGTTAATTCACACGAGTTTTTCATTAATTGCATAGAGATGCCGAGTGGCCATGACATCTCCCCTTACTATGCTCGTGAGGACATTAGGCCAGGGCAGCATATCAGTAAAGATACCGACACCGTCAATGCATCATATGAACGCTATTTGCGTGGCTCGGTATTCATTTCTTTTCTGATAATTGCAGCTTCAGTCCCTTTTTTCCCTTCCCATTATATATAATACATATACATACATAAACATATATTGTAAGTGAATTTGTAAAATGTTGGTGTAATGTTCCAACAGATTTCATCATATGGTGGAGAAGCTGGAAGATCAACAAGTGCTGGGTTCGGCGCACATTATCATGCAGATGACCCGCGGGTTATAGCAATGGGGGGATCGGACCCAACAGTGGCTGCAAAAAGCCTATCTGTTGGAATGGGCAGGCGACCTGAAATTCATCTCCCTCCTGATGCTAGCGACACTTTATTTGTAGAATGTTTACCTGCAAATTGCACCCGCAGAGAGGTGTCTCGTATCCTTTATATTGTATACAGATAACCTATTATCCCAACATTATTCTTTTCTTTCTTTTCTTTTTCTTCTTCTTCCTTTTTTTGTCTTTTTTTTTTTTTTGCTTTCTTTTGTTTTTCCTTTACTTTAGTTTGCAGATATATTTCGCCCTTTTATAGGCTATAAGGAAGTAAGGCTTGTGACTAAGGAGTCAAGACGTGTAAGAATTTGTTTATGTACTCTTTTCATGTATGAAAGGTTTTATTAATTCTGATGATGCTCTTGGGAACTAATGTGCGCAGCCTCGGGGTGATCCGCTGGTACTTTGCTTCGTTGATTTTCAGAGTCCCGCGCACGCAGCCACAGCAATGGACGCTCTACAAGGTGAGACTGGTGCATGCTTTGCTCTTGTTTCCTATATAAAAGCACTTGCAGCCCAAATCTTCCATTTGTACAGTCCTCCTACTTTTTGCTGCATTAGTTCAAGAATTGTCCATGAATATGGAAGTCCTCAAGAATATAGTCCTTGATTTTGAATGGCATAGTATGATTACGACTGTGACGAACTCAAAAGGCTCCTTTTACCTTCTGATGGCTGAAGTCCTGATGGGAATACGGTGTTGTATTGTGTTTCCTTTGAACAATCCATTTATGGCATATAAGTTTATGCGACATCCAAGATTTACTGGCTGGACGCCTCTTTTTCTGCAGTTCATATTAACCGCCGGGGTTTGTCCCTTTGTTGATGTATAGAATCTCAGTTGTGTGAATCCATAATCGTGGTTCGGATCTGTTTATTCATATATCACAGCATGCAGTAGGATGTGCCAAAATGCCCTAAAAATAGCAAAACATGCTACAACCTTTCACACAATTAGTTCTATTCCAAGTAGACCGAACTTGTAGGCAAAATTTGTCCAAACATAAATTTTATGGCCATCAGCCTACTCCAGTTAAATAAACTTACACAGAATCCTTAATGTGATTATTATTGCTGTGTTTCTTTAACTACTTGGCCAATTTGTGATTCTTCCAGGCGTTGGTGAAACAATATTTGTGCCTTCACCTTATCTGTCTGGTAGTGGCTCTTTATTTTGTTGAAGAATCAATTATGCTACTACCTATGATGCATTGCACATTTCCTTTGCTATACTTGCTAAAATGGATATCTTTAAGGAGTAAGATTTAGTAATGATGGGCAACAATGGGAACTAACTCCTGACATGGCCTGCTTCCTAATACCCATGATTTTCATCATCATTCAAAGCGACACCAATTGCACTATAAGAGTCTAGTTGATCTTGCAGGTTATAAATTTGATGAGCATGACCGTGACTCACCCCACTTAAAACTCCAATTTGCTCGCTATCCTGTTGCAAGGTCAGGGGGCGGGCGTCGCGGGAAACACTGAGATCAATTCGACAGGTGAGAAAATGCTATCCTCTTGGCCTTTATTGTTCATGAACATTTAGGTTTCACTAAAAATTGACAACAGTCAATCAATTACTCTGAATGTGAAAAAAACGCTTCTGTATAGGACCCATTGGGTGAGAAGATTTACATTGTGAGTGTCGCGGCTCTGGAGTGTTGTGAATTACTTGCGGATTCTTTGCGATGATCAGTGGGTTTATGCCAATTGAAAGGACAACTATTTGCATATATGGCTGCTTGCCCTAACCTTCCCCTTCTTACTTTAATCTCTCTATATCCCCATATTCAGTGGACTAGGGTGATGTCACCAGATTGAAGCTACGTTTGTAATAACTGCTAGTAATTTGGAAGAGGTACCTCCTACGACTGCTGACTTCATGGTCTCCTGCTGAGAGATATCATTTCGACTTTGCACTACATGTAACTGCGTTTTCAAATGATGATTGTACTTCCTTCCCTTCCTGTGCAGCTAGACATAGTTAAAGGTGGTAGGCAGAGTCACCATCTGCTCTCTTGCACTGTGTTTATGTGGTTTTAGAATTTTTCCATTAACCAATTCAATGTGTTTTTGTTATTCTTTCAACAACTAAATATCCTGGGAATTCTTATACTTGAAAATAATTCAACTTTTGCTTCCCTATGTAGGCTTGGGTATTTAGTTTATAGAACAGGGGATGTTGAGAACCCTTCTTAGTCAAATAAAGTCCATACGATTTGATGAAGAACTCCTTCGGATGTGATTTTTCAAGTTTGATGTTCGTTGTGCATCTAACCTACTCATTATACACTGTCTAATATTAAGGGTTTGGGGGCGTCTGTGGGGGGTGAGGCTTGAGAACTTAAAAACTCTACATCATAAAAAAGTTAATCTTGCAAGCCAATCTTTGAGGAATCAGAAATTGCTGTCCATGTAAGATTTGTTTTCAAATGGTTTGGTGGGATTTTCCTTTGTTGGATTCTTTTCTTTTAAATAGCACTCTCTTCATTTTGATAATATGCCCTTTTAATCAAATACTACCCTCAGATGGGCTTTATATCTTTAAGACTATTTTTTCGGCTGGGCTCCTCCTTTTCCCTAATTATATCCCTCAAACTAATCGAATGTCTTTATTATTATTAGCATTTTTTGTGGTATTGCATTTCATACTTAGTCCATCTGAGGTTGGATAATAATTTAACTAACATACGTCCAGATGCCATTTCATGCCCCCGCAAAAGTGGGCATTTGAACTGCTTTTTTGGGTAAACTTTGGACCTAAGAGAACTAGGAATATCAGTTCAATATGGTGATTTACTCAATAGGCAAATTTTAGTGCTGTGATTATGTCATTATCTTAGTATAGTCTCTAGTCACTGCTGGACGTCTCCTTGGTAAACTTAGATGCATCATTCCTGCGGCTGCCCATAGCCCAAGACACCCCACCTTTCCATGCTTTCAGGCTCATAATCAGTGCTATGATGTTGCTACCTAAGGAGTCCTCAGATAATGCTGGCTCACTATTCTGATTTTTAGTGCATTCCTGTACTTGAAGTTGTTGAACTACTGATTTTATGGGACTTTTGCCGATTTAGAAGAAGAAATCAGAAATTTCAGCTGCAAAATGATAGTATGTCTGATCTACCCATAGAGTTCAACAATGGGAAACTCTTCAGTTGAGTATCATCTTCTCTTGGCTCTTTTATTTACACTCTTCCATGTTAAGGTAGCAATTGGAACATTCGTCTCTATATCCCCTCAACTTTCCAATGGGAGATTAAAAGCATAAAAAGGTAGCCTCCACTATGTTGTCCCTAGTTGCTTGAATGTATAAAGAAAATCTAGCATAGGTTCATGGTAGCCCATTATTTGGCGTCTAAACATGCTGAGGTATTACCAGGTTGAGTGAAGATCTAATTCATTTCAATTGCTTGATCGAGCTAGAAATCACCTGTAACAACTAGCCAAGCTTAATTACTTTGCATCTCTGTACATTTATATGGAGGTTGCTTAGTTGTTTTAAAAGCATAAAATTACTTTTTGGCCTTTGATTAAGGTTAAAGAAATTAATAGAATTTATGACAATGAAAACCTGTCCTATAAATTTGTTGTCTACATTTTTTATATGACTGCTGTTGATTCGATCATCCAATTGCCTCTATCTGTGATGTGGTTTACTTTATGATAGGTTATATTGCTTGTAATGCATTGTCACTTTCCTCTGTTTTATTGGTTATAGTCTTTTGGGAATGTGGTTTATTCTTATTGCACTCTGGCATACAAATTTGACTTATCTTGTGAGGTGCTTTATGGAAAGTTACATTGGTTGTAGTGCAGTGTTGTAGGGTCTCTGTAACTGGAGCCTGCCGTTTGGTTGACAAGATGGTTGTCGTAGTTGATTGTGGCTGAATGATTCCCAATGCTTCTACAGAGAAAGCACGCATAATGAATGATATTCCCAAATGAGTGGGAAGGTTGAGTTTCTTGACGTGGTTTCCTTTTGAGGGTAAAATCTATTGCTATGAACCAAAGCTTCTGTTCTAAAGCTGCTTTCGATCTTGATGACGAAATGGTGATGTACGATGATCTATAGCCTTCATCCCCGCTGTTGCAAAGCTGCTATTTGCAATTCTGTTCAGCATCATCACTGCAATTTTGATATATCGTGAGCCGTTAATTTTTGAATTCTATGATGTAGGTTTTTGAAGCATCTGCAGGGATGATTCAGTACATAATTTTGGTACCTGCGAATGTAACATTGGACAGGTTTATTTCAAAAGAAGTAAATTGGTATTTTGGTGTTCTTTCTCCTTCTTCCCATGAAAATGCTTGGTATTTTGGTGCATTACTCTACAATTCTGTATGTATATGTTTCGCTGTTCGCATTGCATTACGTGGTCAATTTGTAGGCGTTCATTTTTCCTACTGTTTGAATTTGTGCTTGGAATTTTTTTTCCCAATAGAGAGAAGTAGTGACATTAAATATTTCAATAACATTTGGGGATGATTATATCAACACTCTCTAGCATTTGGTATGATTATTATGAACACTTCCGGTGGTTTGGATGCTTATTAGGACATTCTTTTAGTTCAGCTGACATGTCCTTATAATTACATTGCTAAATATAATTGGTCCATTTGTAATATTATATGATTTTTATGGATGTAATTATAATTATCTATCAATTAAATGGGGCGTTGAAGTAATTTTCCCTAATTTTTTTCATCATATTGTCAGGTAGATTTTCGTACATTTTATTATCTTAAGGGAATTTGGTTTGATTATGGCAATTTGATTGGGACTATGAACACTTTGTCGGTGAGCATCACCTGATAGATTTTATGTTATCCACAAACTTTGAATGCTAATCAGATTTAAAATGTGAGGTCAAGTTTAAATTTGATCATGTAGGTAGTTCATTTTGTTCAAATGATAACTGTCAGTATAAGATCACGAAAGCTGATCCCAATCATATATGAGTGCCTATTATGAAATAAAAGGTAAGTCAAACCTGCCATATGTTATAAAAATGGCCTCGCACGCTGGTGGGAATTAAATCTCAATCATATATATTATTAATCCATGCATTAAATATTGAGTTGAACATATATCACAAAAATATTAATCCATAATTTCTTACGCCTTATAATTGTATTATAATAATAATAATAATAATAATAATAATAATAATAATAATAATATAGAATTCATATTACATCAATATATCCAACAGAATTATGAATTATTTCATGATTACGTCAATATACTATGTATGACCTAGGCCTGTCAATGGGTAGTGTTTTAAATACCCTATAATTAAGATCCTATGCTTACCCTACCCAATGGGTCTTGGGTCTTAAGACCCATTGGGTCTATAAAATG
>JACFYI010002211.1:857832-876967 GCA_014898755.1 Handroanthus guayacan
CACACACATTGTGTATGTGATTGTTAATTGATTCATTATGCTCTTTTTTTGAGTAAATAGAAACACACCCTCATTTTTTTTGGATCAAAATTCGTTTGGGAGAAAATAACCAAAAATAGCTCTCTTTCCATTTTTTTTCCTTTTATCCTACATTCGAATGCTAAGAAATTTTTTTCTACACTTAAAATAATATGACATTATGTTTTACTTTTTTATATATATGTTATCTCATCTTTATATATTATGGATATCCAAATATGATTTCACATTTTTAGGCAATAAAATGCAGTTGTTAGGCTATGGCTGGGCTGGAATCTTCCGCAAACACTTAGTTGAACCAGCAGAAATGTGGTGGCCAGGCAATCTTGTCCAAGTCTCAATATTCACGTACTAAATAATAACCTTAAAACTTCTCTATAAACTTCCTATTTTATCAAATTTCATTCATAACTAATTCTGGTTCTTCTTGCAGGGCTTTACATGAGAAAGAAAAGAGACCTAAAGGAGGCACGACTCGAACCCAATTTTTCCTGATTGCATTAGCCTGCAGCTTCGCTTACTATATATTTCCCGGTTACTTCTTCCAAATGCTAACGTCATTCTCTTGGATTTGTTGGTTGTCTCCTAAGTCCATTTTGGTGAACCAACTAGGTTCGGGTCTAAAGGGTCTCGGGATTGGGGCCATAGGATTTGATTGGTCGACTATTTCATCGTATTTGGGGACCCCACTTGCGAGTCCCTTGTTCGCGACTGTCAATATTGGTGTAGGTTTCGTATTGGTGATGTATGTGATCGTACCACTAGGGTATTGGCTAAATGTGTACAAGGCCAAGAATTTCCCTATATATTCGTCACGTCTGTTTCAAGTGAATGGTTCGAAGTATAATATTGAGTCTATAATTAATTCTAACTTTAGTCTTGATAAGGAAGCCTACGCAAAAAGAGGTCCGTTGTATTTGAGTACAATGTTTGCCTTGTCTTATGGTCTTGGATTTGCTACTCTTTCGGCCACTTTGGTCCATGTGTTGCTCTTCAATGGAAGGTAAGTTCTGTAATTTAATTGACGATGAGCGTCTTGTGAAAATAATTCGAATGCATTTTAACCTTCTGAGTTAAAATTATCAAATTGTGCATCCTTGGGTTTTAAAGTCTCGCCAGAAGAGATTCATGTCATTTCCTTAAAAATTCATTTCTTCATATGGATTTTTCGAATGGAAATAAAAAATTAAAGAGAACGTCACCTGACACAAGGCACGCGATAATGACATTTAAGTTTTTTGATTTCATATTTCGCATAAAAATCTACCTAGAATTAAAATAACATGTTAGTGTTCTAATTGAATATTTCTTATGTAAATCCACTTAAAGCATACTCTCGGAGCATATTTTGCATAAAAATCCATTCAATGGCGAATTATTCCCATAATTCCAAGTCGAGGGGGCTGATAAAATTCCTTTCACTTACTTCTAGTTGATCACATGTCCAAAACGAATAAATTTGAGAAGTTGAAAGTCCCATAACAAATATATATATATATTTTTTTCCTCTATACATGTTAACCCCATTTTCATGCAGGGAATTATGGAAGCAATCAAAGAAGGCTTTTGAAACAAACAAGAAGATGGATATACACACTAGGCTTATGAAGGCATACAAACAAGTACCTATGTGGTGGTTTTTAGTTATATTGGTTGTTAATATTGCAGTTATCCTTTTTGCTTGTGTCCAGTACAAAAGGACACTTCAGCTGCCGTGGTGGGGCGTCTTGCTTGCTTGTGCCATTGCCTTTTTCTACACCCTACCCATTGGCATTATTGCTGCCACTACAAATCAGGTTAGTAAAACAAAATTACATATTTTTCATAAGAATTATATATATATATATTTTTTTTGCTTTACCATCTGATTTTTTTTTTTTTTTTTGCAACGATTTGACAGTTAGACTATATATTTTTCATTTTATGCGCAATTTTGACATAATATCCCTCAATGTAATGTGCAATTATCTTTTCTAGGGTATTCTATAAGAACAAAACAAAACCGTAACTTGCAAGTAAAGTGTTTTAGCATTCAAAACTTTCAAAAATAACCTAGAAAGGCATGTGCAATTTTGGTATAATATTTTCTCAAGAATGCTCAAATATGGCTAAATTGATGAAAATATATACAGTAAAAAAGGTGCAGGCCATACGATGAATTAATCTCAATCGAATATTCCCTGACAACTGTTTAAATATAGCTAAATTGACGAAAGTCCCTATGGAATTTTGATTAAATATTGCATCACAAATGCTCAAATAATAGATAGAAGCATAATCATAATTAAAATTAAACTTAAAGCCTAAGCTCCTTCTCAAAGAATATTCCTTCTTTTAACTCTTATTTATTTCTTGTACATATTTCATAAAACAGGCACCAGGATTAAACATTATCACGGAGTACATCATTGGGTACGCTTATCCAGGTCGTCCAGTGGCCAATATGTGCTTCAAAGTGTACGGATACATCAGCATGATTCAAGCTCTAACTTTTATATCTGATTTCAAACTTGGACACTACATGAAAATCCCACCAAGAGCAATGTTCACTGCACAGGTAAATTTTCTCCAATAATTCCCTCAAAACATATTTTTCATCCAAATTAATTTATACTAATCCCATAAACAATCCATATTTCAGTTGGTGGGAACCATTATTTCAGTCATCGTTTACACTCTAACTGCTTGGTGGCTAATGGCAACCATCGACAACCTCTGCGACACGTCTTTACTACCAGAAGACAGTCCGTGGACATGCCCATCGGACCATGTTTTCTACGATGCATCAGTCATATGGGGCCTTGTCGGCCCACAAAGGATGTTTGGCAACTTAGGAATATACCCCGCTGTAAACTGGTTCTTCCTTGGTGGTGCCGTCGCCCCTGTACTCGTATGGTTAGCAGCAAAAGCTTTCCCGAAGCAGAAATGGATTGCCCTAATTCATTTTCCGGTTCTGTTGGGAGCGACAGCAGGGATGCCGCCGGCTACTGCAGTGAACTACACAAGTTGGCTTCTGGTCGCGTTTTTCTTTGGATTCGTTGTCTATAGATATCGGCCTAAGTGGTGGCAGCGTTATAACTATATTTTGTCGGGCGGTTTGGATGCGGGTACTGCATTTGTTACTGTTTTGATGTTTTTCGCAGTGCAGTCGAAGGATATTGGGATAGATTGGTGGGGAAATAATGTGGATGGATGTCCTTTGGCTTCTTGCCCTACTGCGAAAGGAATTGTGGTTGATGGATGTCCGGTTCAGTAGTGAAGCAACATGCAGCTTAGAAAGTTGGAGTTTGTTTATGGATATTGGATTTTAGTTTGGACAATTACATGAAGGCAACTATAGATGGTAAAGTGACAATGTATTTAAGTATTTTCTTTAGCGGACGGGGCACTGCCTCCTTTTCTTATAGAAGAGGTGCAGGCTCAATCCTTATTCTACAATATTCCTATTATATGAATTTATTGAAAAAAAAAAAATGTGTTTAATTCCTTGACGGGTGTGTATATATGGCTATGCTTTGATATTGTTTTATTTATGTGCTTGATTGAAGCTTGAGAGCTTGTTTGTATTTTGGGACATTACTGCATATATATTTTTTAATTTTTATTATTTAAAAATTGAAATCCATTTGTTTATATTTCTTTTTTTTTTTTTGTTTCCACATCCTCCTATACCTACCCTACTGCTATCCTATTATATATCGCTCCCATGAGTGGCAATGCCACATTGATGATAGTGGGCTCCCGGGACCCCCTGGAATTTTTTTTAAACAGTATAATATGTGTATATATATATATATAATATATTCAAATACTAAGTGGGGGGGGACACTGGGACTTCACTATCAATTTGACAACAAATTATCAAATAAAAGTTTAAGATTACAGAATATGAAAAGTTTAGAATGTAAAGGGTCAATTGACACTAGAATTTGAAGTTTGAGAAGGGATTCAATTCGACTTTTTTTGTTTTCTTTGATCAATCATTTGAATGTCAAATCAAATCATTCAACTAATTTGTCAAACTCAAACCATTTTTTAGTGAGTTAAAAATTTTATGTTTTTATTAATTTAATAATATTTTAGTGAATTCTTTTATTAATATTCTTGTAGTATTTTGAATTATTGAATATGTAAATATTTTCAATTATTTTAGTACAACATATGTCTTGATATGCTAATTCACAATACTTTGTTGGTAAAGATAATCTTTGTAAATAATTTCTATCATTTATTAGTATTTTGAAGAAACCCCACTGAATCAAATTTTGGAGTCGTCACTAGCTCCCATCCATTCAAATTTGATTCTATTTAAAAATATCCAACATCATTTCAAGAAAACTTAAATATACATATATTTTTTTAGAAGTATGTCTTTTTTACATAAAAATTAATATAAATTTAATAATTTTTTATTCCTATAGATAATGCTTATCATTTTGTATTCCTTTTGGAATAAGGACGAATTTTGACCTCAGTTTTCTTAGGTACTAACTTTTTCCGAAAAGACTAAAGAGAAATAGTACCATAAAATATCCCATTAATGTTTATTATCACCTATATAGTTAGGCTACTGCCGTTTTGGATGTGCACGTTTCTTTTTTCTATTTTCAATTTCCGCCGTTCTAACATTTGAGAGAGACAGCAACTATTGGTTGTGATGGGAAATAAAAAAGTACGTTGATAATTCTCCTGAAAATATTAAGTAAGAAACGTATGGAGATGTATAATTTTTTTATATGCAAAAGGATGTATTATTTAAGAATATATACATTTGAATAATTTAAAATGACACTGAATACTTTATATCAGTTCAATTTTAATTTTTATTGGTGTGGTAATTGGATAGTAAGATAGGCGCAGGAAGAAATGAAATAAAAATGAGTGACACTTCTAATAAAAAGATGAATAAAAACATGATTTCTAGTTTTCAAATAGTTTTTTTTTTTTAAAAAAAAAAAAGTAAAAATACCTCTTGAGTCTTGAACATACAAATAAATAGACCCTTAAACTTTTATAATATTTTGTTACATGACAGTCGTTTAATTAGGTTGTACCAACCGATGAGCCTTTATCCAATTAGCAAGGTGAAGATTTTATAATCAAAAGATTATGAATTCAATTCTGACTCATACATTTGTGAATTTTTCTGCGAAATGGTATCTCAAAGATCATCAGATTGTACCAAGTTTGTTGGGACTTATCCCTATATATGTGTAACATAGCAAGATTTGAAATATTTTATGCAGGACATACTAATTAAGATTTAAGAGAGTGAAATCCGAATTAGATGCAAAATATGAGGTCAAATAAAAATTGATTTTATAAATATTTTATTTTATTTAATCATTATACTGTCATCTCATTCACAAAATTATACAATCAATTATATATTATTAACCAATACCTTAAATATTGTTAGAAATTTTCAATGGGAATACAAAAATATTACTATAAACTCTTGAATATTTAAAGTTATATGATAATTATTTGAAAAATATATTCATCATTTTACTTAAAAAAAATAACAATTTGCTTTATTAATTTTAATGCCACATATTTACTCCTATTTAAGAATTTTCATTAAGATTATATATATGATTATTATAATGGCAATCAAATTTGAATCTTTATCCGGTTGAATTTTTTATTCTTTTAATTTATATCGAATTATAAATATTTATAATCAGATTGGATGCATCAAATATTATTAATAATTAAATATCTTAAAATTCGAATCGAATCAAATGATACATTAACATGTCAAGAGCCCAGCATTAGGCCCAATACCAAGTCCATACCCGCAAAATATCTTCCCCTCTACAGTTCACACGCCTCCAAGCCGCGCGTGAAACCAACGTTCTCACCGTCACCAGAAACTACAAAACAGTCAATCTCGAAATACCGGGCACAAAATCCTCTCGCCCACCATTTTCTCTCTCCAGAGAAACTTAAAAATGGCTGCTATTGTAATATGTACGTGTAGTAATTCCCTTTCCAGTAAAACTATTGATATTCCACCTAATTCCAATCAAAGAATAATAGTACATTTTTTTCAAAAATCTCAGTATTTTTCTTTCCCCATATGATTTTTTATTATTTTCCTGTAATTATTGTACCTCACAGTACACAGTATTATTATATTATTATATTATTTATTTATATAACACATGCCGCTTCAGCCTACTTCCTCTTTTCTACTTCTTGCTTGTAGTTTACTCTTGATTACAATTCTGTCTTTTTCAAACCCACTTAATTTTCCTTCCCAAATTCTAATTTCTTGACTGTCCCCTTTTGCCAAATCTCGCATTCCTATTTGCTCTCGTGTTTCGATTCTATTGAAGGTGAGAAGTTCGTCACATCGTTCTCCTGTTTTGGTAATTAAACTGTTTTGAATTGAAATCTGTCGTATTTTTGCATAATCTTGTGCTTGAATTCAATATTTGTTGATGCAGGTTTTTCATTTCTGGGCTGTGTTTGAGTTTTCTGTGAAGGTAAACAATTTTGGGTTTCTTTACCTTGTATGGAATTTTATTTAATTTCTTAATTTTTTTAAAGCCTTTTCCATTATGTGTTGTTGTTAATAAATTCGGATGTTTTTCGAGATGTGGTTTTGGAATCAGTGAGGTGTTTTGGCTTGGAAAATTTTAGTTTCAATGGGTGAAGTAGTTGGGCCTCGTCTATACAGTTGCTACAAATGCAGGAATCATGTTTCTCTTCATGATGATATAATCTCTAAGGCTTTTCAGGTGAAGCATTTGATCTTTTGTGAATATTAACCCTTACTGTTCTTGTTCCATATTAGTCTCGGTGAATGGTGAATTGCATTTGTGTAGAACAAAGTGAAGCAATAGAATGAAGGGATAATTACTTATTCAGTACTCGAGGTTTGACATAATTATCAAAATACCCCGTGAGGATGGATAATTAACATTACACCCTGCAACGTTAGTTCAAATGATGCATAATCATTGTTACATCTCCTGAAAATCCTAAAACATTACTAGTAGAACCCTTGATGAGGGGCATGTAGCTGTAATTATTTATCTGCTGAACTAACAGTAAGGGGTGTAATGGTAATTAATCAAACTTCAAGAAGACATCGAGGTAATTATCCTAGGATGAACTGGCCACAGTAGTATTCAAAGCTGAAAAGATATGTCTTGAATTTTAGTGTCAGTAGTCTTGCAAATCAAATGAATGATATGAATCATGTCCAGTTTTTTGTTTATTACTATATGCCAGAAGCATTCTGCGTATAACTTTTGGTTGGATGAGTTTCTTATCATTTTCTTTGGGTAATAGGAATCATGTAGTACTATTTATTTCATCATATTTGAGTGTCCTTTTATTACGTGGTGAAACTCACTCGTGGGGCATGGAAGATCGGGAACACTCTGAAAATTGTATTGAAAATTTGTTTTGAAACACTTCAAAGGTGTTTGGCAACACTTTATATTATCGTTTCAGCTTTAAGCTATTGAAAAGTGTTTTGAAACACTTTGAAGGTGTTTGGCAATACTGATATATCATCATTTCAGCTTTAGCTACTGAAAAGTGTTTTTGAAGAGTGTTTGGTGAGATGACCTATGCCTTGGGGAGAATTTAAATAAAAATCAAGTAGAATCTCAGGGATCATGAAATGTTTTGAGATTTTAATTTAACTTTTTCATTAAAAGCATTACATGAAAATACACTTGAAATACCAAAGTAGAGTTTAAAACACCAAAACTATGGAATATCAACGTATTTACGCAAACACCTACTGTCAGTTTTGTATCATTTCTTGACTTGGTTGCAAATGATCTCAACATCTAGTACTAACTTAACTACTTTAAATGAATTCACTTCATTTCAAAAGCAGAAGCAATGACAAACACCGTCTTCACAATCGCCTAGTTTATACCTCTAGTAAATGCAATATTCTGTACCTCACCTGTGGATGTATCTGTGTTTCGGTGAACTGCGTTAATATCTTCTCCGTTCTTATGATCTCCTAGTTTCATGTTTCAATCTTCATGATACTGTCACGCTGCATATGCTTGAGACATACTCTTGGGTAGTTGACAAGTAATATTTCCGTGTTTCTAATCTTATATCCATAGGGACGTCATGGCAGAGCATTTCTATTCTCCCATGCTATGAACATTGTTGTCGGGGCCAAAGAGGACAGGCATCTTATGACGGGCCTCCACACGGTTGCTGATATCTCTTGTGGAGATTGCAACGAGGTTTTAGGTTGGAAATACGAAAGGGCATATGAAGCATCGCAGAAATACAAGGAGGGTAAATTCATACTTGAGAAGTCGAAAATTGTTAAGGAGAACTGGTAGCCTTATGTGGTAAGCTGACACAGTTGCATCTGACGAGTGAATTCTTAGTTTATTCGTTCAAGTGTCCATTCTGTACAGTCATTGTCCAAAATTGGAGAATTTATGGTGATGGGTTGGATTAAAGACTTTGGTATCGCCTCGATATCACATGTATGTTGAAGGTTGTTAAACAAGTTGGTTCTTGGTTAAGATATGTCCACATTTTGTTTCAATGATCACCTTTGCAGAATTTTAAGCTTTATATTGAGTTATTCTCCATTCCATGCTCTGTTTCCTTGTGATACGTAGAACCGCTGTTTTCTGATTCTTACTGTTTGGTTCTTCCCTATGTTCATATGGCGTAAGCATTCTGTTCTGTGCTGCTTAAATAAGTTGCTTCAACAACCTCTAAGGTTGGGCTAACTACAGAAATACTCCACATGATATATGAAAGTGCACTGCTTTTAGTTTTGGCTAACAAAACGCAAAGCTTGTGTAACATGACAATTTTAACTTCCTGAAAATTTGACACATCTTCCCGGTTTATCTAATGCTTAGGGTTTTATTGTAATTTTTTATATAGCATGAATATTTTAATCTGGCAAACCTCAAGGTGTTGAGGTAATTATCCCTTGATATATTTATTTATTTATTTGTTGAAGTTAATTATCCCTTGATCACCTCAACAAGGTTGGCCTAATTATAGAAATATTTTTTTTTATTAGCAAAATTATGATAACATCCCTTGTGGTTTGTTCAGATGACAGAACACTTTAACCAAGCATTTATAACGTGACAATTTTTGGATGATCAATCTATAACGTGATAATTAGACCTCCTGAAAATTTGACTATTATGGAGTTATATTGTAATTTCTCTTATGACATGAGTGTTTTAATTTGATTGAACCTCAAGGTGTTGAGGTAATTATCCCATGTTTCTTGAACTAGTGGTAACCAAACTCTCTACCCCATAAATAAGGATACAAATTCCTCTCCGGTTATCGTTAACTCTATGTTTGGATCAAGAAATTCAGTGAAGAAAATGATAAGGAAAAGATAAAAGTGCAAGTGTGTAGGCACAAGGTTACCATGTTCGAAGTGTGAGGAGAGAAAAGAGACCCAAAAAAAAAAAATATTCAAGATCCAAACATATGGTAAAGTGTTCTTTGCAATTTTAAAGAATTACTTTAAACACTCGAAAACAGTTAAAATTTAATTAAGTGTTGAAAAATATTTTTTAAAAAAAAATTGCTGCAAACGGACCACTGCTTATGTCTTGCGAATTATAGTCCAAATTCAGTGCTCTGGCTGAATTTTAGTTATTTTAAATCTACAAATCAATAATTACATTACAAGTCTTAAATTTCAAGCCTATAAATAATAAATTGATAATCAAATGTAGTAATCATTAAGTTTAAAGGCAAATAACTATTGTTTAAATAATAATCTTTTAATTACACTGGATTCAAAAATAACATAATCTAACTTCAGATATTTTAGTAAAATTTCCAAACATTATTTTGAAACAGTAAATATTAAAAATTCAGAAAAAACGAAACATAATTAAAAATAAAAATATCAAAAAGTGATAATTAAGGAAAAAAAAAAAAGAAATAAAATGAAAGGTAACATTTGCAATCCAGGGGGACACCAGACCTCCAATCTAAGAGGTGGTTCATAGCAATATCAATATAAAAGACGCCACTCGGCTCTCGGCTGGTCAATTCCCAATCTCTGTCAAAGAGAACGGAAAACAGAAATTGGAGAAAATGTACCTGAAGAAGCCGTTTTGGAGCGAAACCTTAAACTCGCAGCCGGAAGCAGAGTCGCAATCGCCCGTTCTCGAGCTGGTGAAATCGCTAGATAAGCAAAGATTGTATCGCGAGGTGACGCTTGCCCTCCGGACGGGTCTACGAGAAGCGCGCGCTGAGTTCTCCTTCCTCCGGATCCGCGGACTCCGTAGCATTCTCAAGTTCCTGCGATCCGTTGCTGAATCAGATGATACGATTAATCTCTTTTGCCACTCCCAATCTATTCCCGAACTTCAAGGTATTTTTTCGTAATTTTGCTAGTTTTTTAATCTTCTGGACGTATGCAGATGAGGTTTTGGAAGTCAATTTTCTGAGTTTTGTTTTTAGAAGGTGATAAGCAGGCAGTAATCCAATGCGGAGAGTAATTCAATTAATTGAGGTGGTTATACCTTGTAAATTTGCTTGGCAGTGTGGCTTTCTGTGCTGAATTGTATGTCTAGTCGTTCATTTGCTTATAGGGATCTATATGATTGATTTTCTGAAGAAGACATTGTTCAAGCTGGTTTAAATTCCTTGTCAAGGAAACTCGGGCGAGTTTGCTTTGTTTCTTTAGCAAACTGAACTTCTAGGTTAAAGCCAAACGAGAATGGAGCTTGAGTAGCGTGCTTTTTGATATTTTTTTAACATTACTTAGCCTCTAACAGTTATGTATGAGCTCAAGCTCTTGTTGAACTGGAAACGGTATTGAAACTTGGCATATTGTGTTGTCTGATCAAACTTTAATATCAGCATATTCGGTTACTTCTTTTTGTTTTTTCTTTTCTTCTCTATATTAGTGCTTATTCTGGTGGAAAGAAACGATCAAGGTTAACGTGTATAGGTTCAATGTAGTTTTGTTTTTTACTTTCCTTCAATAAATCCTAGAATCAGAAGGAGTAGAAACCTCGTCTCTTTATCCTTGAGCGCTATCTCTTTGTGTCATTCTATCTCTTCATGGTGGATGACATGATGTTAACTTATGATTTTTAATGTGATATTGCTTGGCAACAATGTCAATCACATGTAAGTTATAGTATCTAAACTCATTTAGTTATACTCTCTGCCTTTTATGTAACAGTGGTGCCAGTTCTATTCCAACACTCCCTCAAAGAGGTGGAGGACCAGACAGTAAAAAATTTGGATCACATATTTACCGTGGAACCTATGAAGATATCTAGTCCTTCAACTGATGATGAAGTGGCTCTTGCTCTACGAGTCCTTGAAGGATGCTGTCTTCTTCATCGTGAGAGCACAGTCTTGGCTCATCAACACAAAGCAGTTACTGTAAGTCAATGAAAGCTTGTTTTGTGCTTTTCTTGTTAATGTTAAGTCATCATTGTCAACATTTTGCAACAGTTGTTCTGACTGTTGGGTCATCAGTAATCAATTTGGGAAAATAATTGAAAGCAAACAATCCAAATGAATTTTATTGGTAATTGTTGCAGCTGATCCATTTACCTTTTCAAAAGTCTACATGAACTTCACTCAACAATTTTGTTGCATGGTGTTCTTGAAGTTATATGCTCTGCTTAATGATTTTGATCCAGCTGTTACAGTATCATGGACGTTTTTGGCAATGTCATATTTTCACTTGCATTTGTGTGGCAGGTTTTGATGAATATTTTGTCAACTCGTGGGGTACTTGAGCAAGGTGCATGCCTAGATGCTTTAATTGCAATTATGCTGGATTCCTCTTCCAATCAAATGGTAGGTATTCCCATTTCGAACCAATGGTTGAGGAGTTTGCTCTTCGAATGATTCTCTCTGTCATCCATTTTCGTATCATGTTCTTCTGGCAATAGGTATTTGGTAGCAGGGCCAGGCATAAGTCCTTATTTGAGCCTGATTTTTGCTTTGGCTTTTCTAAATTCAGTCTGAGACTACTTAATCCTGTCATTTTCCCTAGGTTTATAACGTTACATTTCTTATATTTCCATAATATTCACAGTTGGATACCCTCACATCATGCTAAGATAAGATTAATAGTTGCAATATCAGCAAGCATTGTTTTGCATTGAGTATTATTTGTACTTTCCATACTTACAATAAGTTCATGCTTTGTAGTTGCTTGATGATTGATATCGGCTAACAATTACATGTCAGGATTTTGAGGCATGCAATGGCATAGAGGAAGTTGCTCTTCTCATAAGAGATAAACAAGTAGAGGAAAATCTAAGGTATTCTTGTTCTCTGCTCTTCTCCACCTTGCCGAAAGTTGATCCTGAGTGGTTTGGCTTCTGCAATTTCGATTGGCATATGTTTTGTAACCTTAGACATAATTCCGTCCATATTTTCTCATTGCCTGATGGTACAAGTCTGTAATCAGGTTGAAATGCGGGGAATTTTTATTGCTTCTTATTGGGCACGTAAACGGAAGGGAAAAACCTCCTATGATGACCATACATGAGGATGTGAGGCGATTCCTGGGGGAAAAATCTGCCTCCTTAATATGGGCAGCAAGTCAATTTGGATCAACCCTTGATCCAGAGCAAAGATTGACAGCTTTGCATATTCAAGCCCGAAGGGTGCTTGAGTCAGTTGATCTTTACTGAAAGCTATTGGCATCACCACAATTCTCACGAGCGCTTTTGATGTCCCACAGATCATGAGTGATTGTGCTGTTTTATACCTTGTTTATTGTATAGAAGATTGACAGAATTGAACCTTTTACTAAACCTGTTCCAATCTTATTTGTGCTGTTAACTTATCCAAAATGTCATAAATCTCTTCTGCTCTCTTGTGAGATCTATCACATGCCATAAATACATGAGTTTCATCTTTATCCTCAATCCAACTGCAGCCTGGATTTTTATGCAGTTCTTCATCGTTCATCTGCTTTCTTACTTTCCTAAGTTCATTCCATTTACCTGTAGAAGCATATAAGTTTGCCAGCATCACATAGTTCCCAGAGTTATCTGGTTCTAACTCAATGAGCTTTCCTGCTGCTATTTCTCCTAAATCCACATCCCCATGGATAATACATCCACCAAGCAGGGCACCCCAAATCACTGAATCAGGATCCATAGGCATTCTCTCAACCATCTTTTGCGCTTTCATGAGCTGGCCAGCTCGACTCAGTAGGTCAACCATGCATGTATAGTGTTTTACTGTCGGTAGTATTCCATAGGATACCATCAAGTCGAAGAATTCCTGCCCCGTGTCGACTGATCCTGCATGAACACATGAAGATAAAACTGCGAGGAAAGTCACACTGTCCGGTTTAAAGCCATCAACCATCATCTGACGAAAGAAAGCAATTCCATCCTCCCCGTGCCCATGCATAGCATATGCGTTTAGCATTGCATTTTGGATCACTAAATTAAGATTTCTGGTCCTGCTGTGGACCATTTTCGCATGCTTGATACTCCCACACTTCGCATACATGTCTACTAGAGCAGCCTTAATATACTTATCGGTTTCATATCCACATTTCATTGCATATGCATGGACCTGCTTACCCCGTTCTATAGTAGCTAACCTTGTGCACGCAGGTAAAACTATTCCCACTGTATAGATATCAGGCTTCAAATTTGAAGCCTGCATATCTGAAAATAACTTCAGAGCCAGCTCATGACGATCATTTTCTACGTATCCTGCCATTATTCCATTCCAAGTATATACATCTGGTTCGAATCCATCATCTTTCATCTGCTGCAGAATGCTTTCTATGCTTTCAACTCGGTTGCAACTAGCATAACCAGAAACGAAAGCATTCCATATTACTATATCTCTTTCAGGTACCTCGTGTAATGCTTTTTCTGCAGATTTCAGGTCCTGGCATCTGCAGTACACGCCCACCAACGCTCCACCAATGAACAGATTTCGCTGGAGGCCTCTGACTATGCAATACGAGTGTATAACTTTTCCCAATCTCAAAGCACTTATTTCGGCACAAGCGCCAAGAGCACTACCCAAGGTAAATGAATCTGGCTCAATACCTCCTTTATTCATCAAGCCTATGAACATTCTCAATGCCTCGTTGAACATTAAATTATCTGCATAACCTGATATCATTGAATTCCATGAAATTAAGTCCTTCGTTTTCCCTTCATATTCCATCATATCGAAAAGCTCTTTTGCTGTTAAAACCTCCCCATTGTCGCAGTATCCAGAAATCATGGTATTGAATGAGATCCCGTCTCTTGCTGAAAATTTAGAGAACACATTGAAAGCACTTCCCATATCACCATATCTCCTGTACAAATCTATCAATCCATTCACAACATAAGGACTTGACATAAATCCATGTCTTGTAATATACCCATAAATCTCTTTCCCTAACCTCAGTTTCCTCAATCTAGCACAAGCAGGAAGAACACTAGCTAATGTTCTTGCATTAGGTTCAAATCCCTCACCCCTCATTTTGTGCAGCATCTCAATAGCTGCTTCATCGTATCCATTCTGCGCAAACCCACCAATCAAAGCATTCCAAGACACATAATTCGGCTTCATATCATTGTCCTTCCTCATTTCCTCTAAAAACTCCAATGCTTCAAACGCCATTCCATTAGCTGCACAAACCGTAACCATCGAATTCCAAGAAACACAATCCCTTTCCCTCATGCTATCAAAAACCGTCTCAGCGTCACTCAAACTCCCACATTTGCCGTACATATCAATCAAAGAATTTCCAACATAAATATGCGACAAAACTCCAATCTTCACCGCCATTCCATGCAATTGCCTCCCCAACTCAACCCCACCATAACCACCACAAATCTTGAAAGCCACTGGGAAAACGAAAAACTCCAACTCAACATCCTCAAACAATAGTCTCTCAAAATACATCAAAGCTTCTTCGTACAACCCATTGTCCAGAACCACATTGAGAATCGCCGTGTATGTGTACAAGTTTTTGTCAGGCATTTTGTCGAATACCAGAGCCATATCATTAACACAGCCACATTTCCCGTACATTTGAAGTAACTTAGTTTCAACAAACTCCCGCCCATGAAACCCGTTTTTAAGCAAGTGGGCGTGCACCTGTTTTCCGAACTTGGGGCAGGTGCAGGAATCGAGTACGGAGCCGTAGGTTGTGGAATTTACATTGCCGTTGACAGAAGAAAGAGTGATATGAGATTGAGAAACGCGTTGGTTTGCTTGCTGCTTGTATGTTCTTGCTCCGTGCAAGGAGACTCTTCTACTGAGCTCGTGTAAATCGACACGTGATGGGTTGCTTAACGGTGGTGACGGCGGCGAGTGAATTACAGGTTGAAACTGCGAAAACATTTTGTGGATTCTGGAAATTTGACGGCATAAGCGTCTTTTCCCCTCTTATATCGGTTATATATATTAATATACTACGTCAAGTTTTTGAAAAATTCATCTTATAGAATTTATTAAGGGGCTCTTTGCTAGGCTTTTTGCTAGGGATTGTAAGGGTAGATTATACTATTTCGTAATTTTCGCAATAATGTTTGTGTTAAAAAATGATTATATTTAATCATTACATTCATAGTGTTATATGAATACAATTTAAAGATGAAATACATGGACTAAATACAAAACAAATTATTTGGACTATTATATAGTAGATAAGTATTATTATAGAGTAGATAAAAGTTCACATGTTATCGATGAGATTGGAACTTGCAACTCTCCAGTGAAAAATTGAAGGCGATGTATTTTCATCCAAAGAACGAGGTACTGTTGTAATTTCTTTGACAACTCATATGTAGTAGCAAGCTAACCCGTTATAAGGGTCTGTCTCCTATTAATTTCTCGGACTACTTAATATTGTCTTTCCTCCTAAAATTAATTGGTATGTGAAGATGAAATAGCAATAATGATCCTAGCATTGCAATTTCTTAGAGGAAATGAACTTTTAAAATGAGCATTTGTGTTTAATTTATGAGCTACAAATTAGTAAGATTTACCAGACATTTGATTATATATATGTACACATACTATTTTAATATTATTTCAAAATTAATAAGAACTATCAAGTTCAAGACTAATATATGTTTTAGTAATATAATTTACTAAGACTAAAGATTCATATGGCAAAGTAAACTGAATACAGCATACTAAAAAGCCTCTAACTATGCTGCATAATGCTAAATTTGTAGTTTAAATATCATTAAGTCACTAAATTTATCAATGTGTAAACTTAATAATTTGTAATGTAGAATATGTAAATTGCGGTATCTATCAGATAAAGTCGTTTCAGAATCTATGAATTTAATATTGTTGCATCACAATTTTCAACTCTGATTTTTACTTATATGCTTTGAGTTTCATTTACGAAAGCCAATTTTTGTCCTTTGAAAATTGATTTGGTGTACCTTTCGCACATGAAGTTGCAGACGAAAAGCTAGAGGTTAAAAATCAAAACTAAATTTTGGATATTCACCTAATAAGGATATTTTATATCAAATTAGTGATAGGAAAATGATGATAATGTCCCCTAATTTTTAAGACTAATTTTTTAATTGTACAGAGAGTTGTTCATATTAGCGTTTACTATCTGTGTGATGGATTTTGTAATTTAGGAGGTAGGACTCATGTCGAGAATGTTAATGTATTTTAAATCCTATCAAGCATTTTTTATACAGTAAATAGAAAAAAAAGCATTTTTTATACAGTAAATAGAAAAAATTTAGTTTACTTAATAATAATAATATGTATTTAATACAAAAAATAAGATATAAAATATTATTTTCAAATATGGAATTTTAATCGATAATAAGGGAGGTAAAATGTAATTTACTCAAAAATTTATACCAACGATTATATATTAGTCATAGAAATATACATTAATTGTTATCACAATAATGTGACTTGAGGAAGATATTTTTTAATAAGGTAAATGCCAGTGCCTTGAGAGCCCCAAAATAATTCTTAAATCAGTCGTGAGTGCGCTGGACTCATTAATTAATGGCACTGTGCAGAAGTGCACATAAAAGAATAATAGTGGTGGGCCGCAGTAAGAGGATTTTGGTAAGTGGGAGAGGATGATCCTTTAGCACGCTTGCCGGAGGAGAATGTCTGTGGGCCCCCGTTTTGTCTTCCTCACTGAATAGAAAAATCAATGTGATAGCCTAGACAAGTTAGGTTTCCTAGCTACGTGTCACAGCCTGTCGGATCAAACGTATATTTTAATTTATATGTTATTTTTTGTTTTAGTACATGAATGCATACTAAACGCATGGCATTCACAAATTATTATTTTAAAAAAAAAATATGTCAGATACTTGACACATATTTAAAAATATATATATATATAACGACCGATAAACTCTTGTCCCAGTGAAAGGTGGAGGTCTCACAATCAAAAAATTATGAAAAGTTATGAGTTTAATTTTCACTAGCATGTTTATAGATTTTTCCTATCACATGATAGTTTGAAAAATCATGGCATGATAGCTTGAAAAATAGTAATTCGAAGAATTTTTCTTGTGCTTGCTAGTGTACTTGTTCTTTGAAAAATCACATTAATGTATTAATAATGATGTATAAATTGAATATGATCATTTCTTTCAAAAAAAATATATATAATATGAGATGAAATACTATTTTGAAATAGAGAATTTTAATCGACCATAGTCATTGATAATAAGTTGAAATACTGCATAAAAATACACTAATAAAACGTATTGCATAGGATCTAGTGTTTAGTAATTAGTATCAGCATATAAGCTAGAAGCTAACTTAATGGAGCCCTCATTCACTTATACTACGTGTGTGCACCTATTTTTCATTGGGTACAAAGCTTAGATGAAAGTCACAAGAACGACATTTTTGTAGGTGGTTGATTTTCACACGTAATAAGTGTAAACTAAGAAAACACCATAAGGAACCAAAGCTTAAAATTTATTTTTCAAATAGGTTAGATTTCATGTCTTGTTTCAATCAAATCGAATCTGTTCGAGCTCCCACTTGAGACGCTAGAGACATTACTAGATCTAATTGGAATCATTCATTTAAGGCGAGTCAACCATCTTGATGATACTTAAAATAATGAGAAATTTTTCTCAAGAACTCTTAAAGATTAACATAACATAATAATGAAATATTCCTAAAGTTTGAATAAATCTTGACACCTTTAATATCAATTCATGCATGACAGAGAACTTAAGAGAACTTATCCACCACTAAAAATCTCACGTTTCGATCGAAACATTAGAAGCAAACCCTCATAACTCCCCTGTTCAGTAAGTCTACATATAGACATAAAATTTATTAAATTTTCCATCCAAATGATGAAAGGAAGGTAATATTATAGTTCTCCAAAATGGCATGAAAGGAAGGTAATATTATAGTTCTCCAAAATGGCAATGAATGTTTCTGTGATTAAACCAAACCTCAAGGGTTATTGTCATATTTATCACTAAAATCATTGATATGAAGCGATTCACCTTGCAGAACAACAAAAGCCCATACCTACCACTTAATTCGACAACGACGAGTAAAATCTCCTTATACTTAAGGACCCCATAATAACAATAAAAAATGAGCTAGACTATAAGCAAGATTAGAAATTGCTACCATTAAGAAATTGCAACCTTCCAAATATATAGGAACTGGCCAATCCATGGGTATACATGAAGCCACAAAGGTTATACCTATGGACCAACTCCCTAAAGCGAAATAGGCACAAGGAAAGAGCAATAAGCCGAACCAGCCTATAAAAATGAAACGGTCCTTCCGTAACTAATCATCCATAATATCAAATAAATCTTCTGTGTCTTTGGTAAATTTACCAAAGGCCATAGTCTCACTTATGTATTTTAAACAATCAAGATACACTATTTTCACAAGTTCATTGTCCACATACAAACTCTCTTTTATTTGTACAATCTCTGATTCTCTTGTGATCAAGTCTTATGGCCCGAATATATACTCGTGGATCACAGCTCCACATCAATTGAACCTGTGCACATGAACTCAAACTCTTCGAATATGTTAGCATTAATTAATTAACATGATTTTCGAATATTACTTTTAGGGATTGATTAACACTTTTCTAGGGATTTATTTGTTGGTGATTGATTAG
>JACFYI010002211.1:893395-930623 GCA_014898755.1 Handroanthus guayacan
TTTCCCCCCTTCCTAAAAATGTCATCTTTGTTCATTATTGTATTATATGGTCAAATTAGTGTGGATTTCTTTCTACGAAGCTTGTTATATGTTATGGATTTCCTTCACCATTGCTATTCGGGTACTGTGGTACAATTTTTATATCGTTTTTCTTATTTTGTGTAAAAATGGTTGGTGGCTGTTTAGTCGCAACATTACAATAGAAATCATTGCGTATTCTGGCATTTGGTTCATGAGAAACCATTGCTTATTGTCTTAACTGTATATGATTTGACTGAGATAACTTTGCTAATATTTTTACTCTTGAGGATCATCTACGTTGTTGGCTATTATTTCACTTGGCTATCTTTAATCCTTGCAAATTCACTTGCAGATTTCCGTCTCGTGCAAACAAAAATAGTTGATTTTTTCCACATTCAAAGATGTTCACAATCTGCTGAAAAGCTCAGCCCAGGTAAGAGACATATCCTAGGTTCTGCTAATCTTGGTTCACTACAAGAAAACATCTATTTACTACACAATATCCATCACAAATTTAATGAAATCCGTTACAGCACATGTTTGTGATGCATTTTCTCGTCACAAATGCTTTAGCATATGGCTTGTCACTTATTAGTTAGATGATAGAATTGACATCTGTCATAGAACTAACTTTTGTTAACTTTACCGTCAGATATAGACAAATTATTAACAGAAATTTACTGCAAAATTGTCAAAAGTGCCATTACTAAAATATATCTTGCTCAATATGTTAGCAACATGTCACAAATCCATTACAATCATCGTCTATCAATTATGTAATCCTGTCTGTCACAAATTTTATGTTTGTCATGTAATATTTACCTTTATGAATTACCATTAGTTATGCAGGCTCTTAATGGTTTGTTTGCTACTTGTCCTTCTCCTTAGATTGTCGAAAGAAACGAAGGCGAACTAGTGGCCTGGTTATGTCGAAGAAGAGTAGAAAGTTATTGCCTTTCATTCTGAGTGAGGATCCGGTTAGGAGATTGGAACAGATGGCTTCTTTAGCCACAGCATTAACAGCAACCAGTACAGAGTTCAGTAATGAGCTGACATATGTTGAAAGCATGGCTCCAAGATCAGCAAATTGTCCTGCACTTGAAAGAGATGGAATGCAGGTATTTTCAGATACGGATGCCTACTTTTGTGTTGAATTAAGATTTTCGGTTGGAGATATGTTCATCATGAGAGCCTAGAATACTAAACGTTCTTCAAACTACTTTTCAATAGCTAAAAATGGGAGACTTATAGTAAAATAACTGCCAACAAACTCCACAGACTCTCGCCTCATGCAATGCTTATGCCAACCTCACACTTGCTAATATTATGTATCATGTAGCCTTTAGTAGGAAGTTTGTGGGAGAATTGAGATTAGATGCTCAAAAGATGATAGTTGAATATTAGCTTGAACCATGGATTGGAACTTGATTATAGTATATATGCTACATGTTATTCAGTTTACTTCTTGATTCCAAATATTATAGTTTTAATTCCTATGGTGGTCTTTCAATCACTAAACTTTCCATCTTACATTTTAGGTAATGTCAAAAGATGACATAGAGACATTAAACCTCTGCAAGAGCATGATGGAACGAGGAGAATGGCCTCCACTTATGGTTGTTTATGATCCAAGAGAAGGGTATTTATCCCCATCCCCATTTTCATCCTCGCTGCTACATTATATGGAGGATGTTATTGAAGATAAAATCTTAAGTTGTCCTTTTGGATTCAAACAGATTCACAGTGGAAGCAGATAGAAACATAAGAGATTTGACAATAATTACAGAGTATGTTGGAGATGTCGACTACCTTAAAAATCGCGAACAAGATGATGGAGATAGTATAATGACTCTTCTCTGTGCAGCTGATTCTTCGAAAAGTCTTGTTATCTGTCCTGATAAAAGGAGTAATATCGCTCGGTTTATCAATGGCATCAACAACCACATACCGTATGTTAATCCTCCTCTTATTCCATACTACTTTGTGAATATCATATTTTCTCTACTTGCTCTCAAGCTTGATTCTTGGTTCTTCTTATTAAGAATTAAGAGGGTGTTTGGTGAAGCTTATTATAAACATCTTTTCAGTTTTTGTATTCTATTAGATGTTAAATTTTACATTAAAAATAAGTAGTCGGGGTGTTTTGATAAAATAAGATCATGTAACTTACAAGATGTTAGCATTGATAATTTTGTAAGTAATATGACAAAATTTAATCGTTATTTTTTTATATCTTATAAACTAAGGTGTTTGAGCGAGCTTATAAGCTCATGAAGATCTATTTTATGGTGTCTTATGGTTTATAAGGTGATATAAAGTGTTTGGTAGGTTTTTTCAAGAAAGAGATGGGAGCTTTCAAAATACAATGCTATGAGTCATAAGTGACTTATTTTTAAGATTCTTCACATGTTCTTTTAATTTTAATCATCTTAATCATAAAATGATGATTACTAAGATCTTCTAAAGTCCAAAATCTAATTTTATCTAAATATTTAAACAAGTTATCTCCAAAACAAGATTTAGCATCTTATAATTACAAAAAACATCTCATACGATGTATGATTTCATTAAATATTTTAAAAAAGTTTAGCCAAAAACTTAGAACTCATTATTGGGTAAAATCCCCCTTATATTAAAGCACAGTGGAAGATCACTTCTTATATCTTTTTAATTCTAACATACCCTCGTATATTAATTCCAAACATATTAAATAATTCGAAAATACCCTCCTATGAGAAAGTGATTTGGGCTTTATGACTAAGTTGTTCCCAAACATAGGGAGGTCTTTTTAAAAAACTGAGGGGGTTATTTTTCTCTTTGCAATAATGTGGGGGGTGATAAATATTTTACCTTATTTTCTTTTCATTTCTAGGGCTTTAATATCATATTCTGGAGCTTCTAAGTTTTCAAACATCTTTTAACACATTTTTGAAGAGCTTATAAGCTCTTCCAAACACCCTCTAATCCGACAATTAAGTTCCTAAATAACTGAAAATCCAATGGCGAATTCCGCTGATTATAAGTTGCTATCTGATGCAGGGGTGGGAAGAAGAAACAAAACGTAAAATGTGTGAGATTCGATGTGAACGGAGAATGCAGAGTTCTTTTGATTGCAAGTAGAGACATCAGAAAGGGAGAAAGATTATATTACGATTATAACGGATACGAAAACGAATATCCTACAGAGCACTTTGTGTGATCTTATAGGAGCTCAACAGCAGATCAGATAGGAATTCTTTGTAACTTGTGTTGCTAGCATGAGCGTAAGTTCTCTGTTCTTAAGCATAGCAGCAGCTTGGACTGTATAAAGTTACAGTTAATCTTAAGTTGCTTCTCATTTTTTATAAGCTGATTCCAACATAAGTTATAAGATGGTGTTTGTAACAGATTATGTAAAAGCATAACAATCTATTTTTGTTAAGTTAGAAAAATCATATTATAATCAAAAGAATTTAGTGTTTGAAAATTATTAAATAATTTATCGTAAGCCAACAAAAAAATGGTAGTTTTTGAATTATAATCACTTATTTTTATTAAAAATATCTTATTGTATTTTATAGTAATCTTCATAGATCATTGTTGATTAATTTTAAAGAATTACAATAAAAACAGAATTGTCAATTATTCAATAGTAGCTTTTATCAATTCATAATTAAAAAAGTGCTTTTTATAATTAGTTGCAAACACAACCTAAGAATGATATGTTAGAATTTTATAAGGGTTTTTTTTTTTTTTTTGGGTTAAGTTCTTAACTTAATTTTAGAGTCTTAGAATGCCATCTTGATTACAAAGTTATTAATATTATATCTTATAAGTTGTAATGCCTTATTTATCCAAAAATCTTAATTTATTTTAAAATGAGATCTAATAACTAGTAAGTTTGCAAAATAGCACAAGATCCGTATGACAATTTATGGATTTTATCTTAGCTAGTACTCAACTCAGCATCGGTGGCCTAACGCCGTAGCTGTTGATGAATGTCACGTAGGCTGCTCCCATGCATGCCATATAGAATTGAGAAGATAGGATCATGCCAGTACAATAATTTAAAGGGATAATTACCTCAACACCGCCTAAGGTTTGGTATATTTATCAAAACACCCTATGAAGTTTGGAGAATTATCATTGTACCTTCCTAAAAATCTTAAATATTATAAGTAAACCCTTTTATGTAATTGTAATATATGCATACATTCAAGGGGTGTAACTGCAAATATGTGCATAGGTTCAGAGCGTATAATTGTAATATGCATTAACTGAACTGTACAGTAGGAAGTATAACAATAAATATCTAAACCTCGAGGGGTGTTTTGATAATTATAATAAATATAGAGAGTGTAGAAGTAATTATCCCTAGTTTAAAATCTAAATAGAAGTACATATTATATGAACTTTAAGTCCAATTTTTCTACATTTTTGAGTAACCTTAATCATTTTCTTTGTAATTTTTCCAATTTCACTTTGTACACTATACTACAGTCTATGGGTACCAAAAGCTTTAAGCTTCAACTTGGAGAAGTATCATGTTACATTTGCTGCTGAACTCAAAGGCCCAATGAAGCAATCTTTTGCACTCAACTCCAATTTTCTCCACCAACATGAGCCCAAAACACAACATTAACTCCAATTTCTCCCCCATTGTTTTTTTCTCCACATACAACAAATTTTATCATCATAATCATTATTTCCAATTTGTAAAAATAGGAAAAAAAAAAAAAAAAAAAAAAAAAAAAAAGATGTCCTGATGTTGTAATAACTTATTGTTCTGCTAATTGTACACAGTACCAGAGACAGTACACAGAAAAAGGAAAAAAAAACAAAGAAAAAAAAGGGAAGAACACTTTTAACTTATGATTATGAACCCCATTATAGGACCACCCTATATCAACACCTCTGCAAAATCTTGAAATCTTTAGAGTGGTCCAATTTAGCCCTTAATACCTTCATCACCCCCTAGCTGTAATACACACACACTATCAGGTTCATTGATCAGATGTACCCCCACAAGCACAATTGTCCCATCTTCATATCAATCCCAAAAAATATTTCCCTCAATGTTAACATAGATCTTTGTCCTTGATCCACCATTCTAGTTTGCCAATCTTCCCACAACTTAATTTTGATTCATTCCCTTGATTAGATGATATTACTTCTTCGTCATGTGAACGTATTTTGAATCGTTATGTTACTGGTATTTTGTTATAGTGTGAAAAACTTTTGTTTTAATTTATGATGGATTTATAATGTGTCGACTATATTATTTATGAGAAACTAGCACTCTGAGAAGTTGAGTGCTACTGCTTCACACTTACTGATTATGTAAAATTCTATAACCGAAGCATATTCAAATATTTTTCTGGGTTAAAGAATGTAAATTTTTTAGTCGTTTATGAAATGTCACTTAATAAAGCTATGTATAATTACAACTTAATGCATTTACCTTTGTTTTACCTACCATTTAAGATGGAGTGACAATGCGTGTACTGAAAAGTTAAAGATCTTTTTCTTCGTACTAGATTAGAATTCCAGAACAATGCTCATAATCCAATCTTTCCCTTAGTTAGTGAAAGAAAATAATAAGGAAAGAAATAATGAGAAGGAAAATCATAAATGTACTAGGAAGGTTAAAAAAAAAAAAAAGATGATTAAATAGGAATTTTTTTCACTTTTGTCGCCATGAATTTCCTCGACTACACCACATTTTTCGTTATTCATTATCTTAATATTTTCTTTACTTATAACCAAATAATCAAAAAAAATTCCCCGAACATTTTCATTTTATTTCCCTCACCAAAATCACTATACCAAACATAGTGTAAAAAGCTATTTCTATTCTACGCCTAACTGTTTCATTAAAATTCTACAATACTGCTCACAATTTAGTCTTTCCCTCAATTAAATAACATTACACACCCAAATTACCATCTTCACCTTATACCACAACACATAATTACTTTCTTTCTTTAATCAAGTAATTGAATATCTTCAATACGCAAATATCCCATCACTCTAACCCTATATACATATCTATTTTTATTCCAAAAAAATTAAAAAATAAAAATAAAAAATAAAATATGGTGGTCCTCGTGGTGGGAAAACTCATGTACTTACAGTTTTTTGAGGATTACAAGGTGTGATCCCAAATTGCCAGCGAGAAAGTTCAGTTTAGCAGAGATATTGGGTCAGATTCAGAACTCGGATCCCCATGAACACCTCCTTATGTTTTTTGGGCCGCTACCATTTTGGTTTCTACTACTGTCACCAATTGACTCTACACTCCATTTATTGCCATTATTTTTTCTTGCTTTTTCCCTTTTTTTTTTTTAGTACTTTCTTTTGGTTTAAAATATTTAGGAATAATTATCTCAACACTTTTTGAAGTTTGATCTAGTTGCAGAAACATATTCTATAATTTGTGAAATTATAATTTCCCTCTGTTGTTAGTTCGATTGATAGAATCGACGATGCATATATGATATTACGAGAGATAGTTTGAATAGAATGTCTACTTATATCATTTCAATTAATTTTCAAGGATATAACGATTGTAATTTTACACAAACTTGGTTAATTTTCTATCCATTGAATTATTAGTAGGTAGTGTAATAGTAATTGGGAGGGGTTTGAGGTAATTATCACTTGTTTTGCTAGTAAAATCATTTTAGAGTTAGGATTTCGGTCCAATTACCTACAAATTTATAAATGTTTCAACTATATAGTGTTATGGGTCTTTTTTTTTTAACATATGTTTTTCTTCTTTAATTTTCTTTCTTTTCCTTTCTCTTTTGTCACGTTTCATATAATCATTGATAGATATCCATAATATCAAAAACTAACAGAGTGTTTGATAATGTTTTTCAATTTTCCTAGTTAATAAGAGCTTTAGAAAGTGTCTAATAAAGTAACTTTTGCTTTTATCAATGAGCGATTATATCGAAATCAACTTTAAGTTCTACTTCATCTTTTTCATGATAAAAATACTACATTATCCTTATTTGATAAAATGTGTAAATATTATTTTTGTGAGACAAGATATTAAAAAAAAAAATCAAAATCTACAAACAAACCAACCTTAGCTTTGCAAAAGTAAAGTATTAACATTTTATCCTTTTTGACGTGCAGTTATAAATACTCTCAACTTTAACGATTTATTTTTCAGTTTTTTCAATTGAAAATCACATCGTTTCAAAGTAAAAGTAATGTCGAACATCCTCTGAATCTTCCCATCAAGAGCTTGAGAAATTAGTGGCAGTATTACTATGTAAACACACACTCACACTAAGAGAAAGCAAGAAAAAAAGTAGAAGGATTTGGAAAGGGCCAAAGCCACCCTTAAAGACAAAGTAGTTCGTGGGTACCCATCCTAATTAATCCCATTTCAGAGAAATGCAACCATCAAAGGCCCACCCATTCCACCAGCTTGTTTGGTGGTGACTGTCCATACTATGGCACCACCCCCTTTTTTTTTTTTTTTGGCACTAATAATAATAATAATAACAAAAATTCAAATCTTGTGAAAACCCATCCACTCATGTTAACATCATCCAATTCTGAAAGGTCCACCCACAAAAAATGAAAAAAAATAGAAACCAATTTCGCCATTATTTGTTTGCATGCTTGCTCTCAAACAGTATTACGAAAGAGTCACATATTTTTTTTGTTGGAATATGTTTGCACGCGAATAGTAATGTGAAAACCCCTCTGCTCATGTTGTATATTGACTGATTCTAAATGTCATATCTACCCAAAAAAATAAAAAATAAAAAATAATTTCATCAGCAGTTGTTTGCCTACTTTTGCAAAAACAATAATGAAGATATCGCATACATTTTTAGAGGAATTTATTGGTCACAAACAGTAACACGGAGACCCGTCCACTCATGCTATTTACATCAGCCAATTCTGACTTCTTAGGATCTATCCACCTAAAAAAATAAAAAATAAATAAATAATAATAATAATAATAATCAATTTTATTTTCATCATTTGTTTGTTTACTTGCTCGCAAATAGTAACTAAAAAAGTGATAAAGTTTTTGCCAAAATCTATTCTATTCTTTTCTATATCTTCGTCACAACTTTAAAATATGCATTTTATAAACTAACTAATTAATTATCTTTTTTTTCTTTTCTTGTTAGGAAATAACCAATGATAAGTCAAGTATTTAACTACCATTAACTGAAAAAACAAGACAAAAAAAAAAGCTTAGAAATTAGAGAGAAATACTAATAAAAATAAAAATCAAACAAAAATTCAGCCATGGTAATATATTTTTTGTTCCATCATTTCTAGGTTTGTAGATCCAATATGGGACACATTAAATTTTTGTTTCACCCAAAGTGGATATTGCCTCATTTTTGGACTCTCCACACTTATGACTAATTAATAAAACTTAGAAAAAAGTCAACTTTGATTATATTTATTTCCATCATTAATTTTTTCTGACCAAGTATTCAATGCATATTATCTGTGTTTTAGGAGCTAAGTAATTTATTAAACAAGAACCCTAGGCTACAAATGTGGTTCAATTAATCTAATTTTAGGAAATTAAAAAACATTAATTAATTAATCCATGCACTAGTTATCATGCAGTTGGTTGAGTTTATTGGGCTACAAGCTAGCCAAGCTAGGCCCCCATACTTTGCCATAGCCATATTAAGACATTCTTTCTAACCGTTTTTGCTTCTATTATTTAATTTACAATTTCCTTAAATTTGAAACTTTGTATTAGTTTTGAGAGATACACCCACACACACACACACACACACACACATATATATATATATGAATTTTTCAAGGATATAGTTTTTTTTTTTTTTTGACTAATTTGAGCATCTAATTATTGAGAATTACAATAATAGTATGGTACTGTTATAGTATAGTAATATGGGGCTAGCATTATTAAATTGTATAGATATTTCATTTTATATTTATTTTTGATAACTTGATTTTAAATTCTATGTATCGTAACTACTTATTTCGTTTTTAGGTATTTTTTTATTCTATGAATGATTTAATTGTAGAAGGAGTACTATCATGATCATGACTCATTGTATGTGATTGGTTTGCTGATGATGCAAGTCGAAGACTGATTTTCTGTCCATCATTATGTAAGAATTTTCAAATTTGAATTTATCGTTCTATGCTTTCTTGCTGTGTAGAACCACTTTACAAATCCCATAATAATATTTTTGCTTGATTGTGCATTAAATCTTTACAATAAAATTGATATAAGGCTACCGAGTTTAAACTAATTATAATCAGTTAATTTTGCGATTTAGTAATGCTTCTATTAAAAAGTGAAAAACTACGAACCTCATAAATAATACGTACACAGAGCAAAAAATAACTTGAAAAGACAATAAAATCATATTGATATTTTCATGAAATAGACAACACTCTATGTCCCAAAATTTTTGTGGCTGAATTTCAAGATAGCGCACCTATAATGTAAAGAAATTCTTTATTTAATTCCTTTAATATTGTTTTTTATTTATAGATATACATATTTTTTTTCTTTTTTTAATAATTGTTAAAAAACAATTCTGTCAAATCCATTATAATACCCAGTTGGACAAAAGGGTTTGTGTCACATCATGGCCGTACAGTATATATTAATTCTGTCCCTGAAGTTTATTTTCTTGTTATGGGAAAAAGAAACATATCAGCTGATTTTCACATTCTCAATTTTGGGAATTAAACTACAGTCTTTTGATAGTGACCAAGATCTAATCCCCATTTTTATCTTTTTTTTTTGTTTTTTCTTTTATCCTATTGGCTAAAAATATCACTTAAAATATCAAAATTTGGGAGATTTTATGCCATCCTATCCATTTGGACATGTACTTTGAATTGATTATTAAAATATATATAATATTATCATAATTAGAGAATATTAATTAATTTATTACACAATTATATATAACAAAATCTAGTCCCTTTTTTCAACATTTTGGTTTTTCTTTCATCCTATTGGCTAAAAATATCATAAAATGTATCAAAATTTGGGAGAATTTATACTATACATTTAACATGTATTTCGAGTAGTTAATTATTAAAATATAATATTATCGTAAGAAAAATATTAATATTATTTTATTATTACGAATCTATATGTAACTGGGCAACATGAGCCTCCTAATTTTAGCATAGAGAGTAAAAATATATCAAATTAAAAATAAAAATTTTAAAATATTCAATTAGGGACAAAATTATAGGCTTTTAACAATGATTTTATCAAGAATTTTTCTGAGGTGCATTATAAATTATTTCCTTCTATTATTTATAAAAGTGTCTTCGACAATTTTTCTACCATTGTTTGTACTGAAAGGGCAATACTACAAGAATATATATAACTATTGTCTTGCCATCACAAATTCAATGAAAAAAAATCCCTAAAAAGCGTTTCTAATAATGAGAGAGGCAACCCAGTATTATCAAATATTTCAAGTCATTTCAGGTCAATATAGAGATTCAATCGTATCGATATATTATCCTATCGTAGTGTATCCAGTTAAAAGTTTTAATTTGTTCATTATATAGCATCTCAAAATGTGATAAAATGGACTTAGTATAGGTATCATATTATATGGAATATTTCATTATTTATGAGTAATTTATCATCCTTAAAGTGCAACTAACACTAATCTCAATAAATGGGAAGAATTACTACTAACATTTTTTTTAAGGTTGTTTAAAATAATTAATAATGTTAAAAGGAGCTCACCACATATGTCGGCCACAAAAATTCAAAGGCTGATTTGATATATAGTTGATACCATATGGTTTATGCTTAATTAAAAAATAATAAAACTTGGGAAAGTTGCGCAACCTTTGGGAAATTAAAGATTGCTCACGTAAGCCGTGACCTTAATGATTGGTCATTGGTAAAATTAGTTAAAATGCATGTCTTATTTCATTGCTACATACTTCCTAAAATTTTCTATATATTTACATATATATATATATAATATTAGATCACATATATAATTATGTTAAATATATAAGTTATATATTCTAATTATTAAGTACACATGGTGCAGATTATATCTAATATATATAAATTATATTCTGCTTATTTTTATCTACATGTAACAAATATGTACTAAATGTCATAATTATTTATTTGACAAATGTAAAGTGGGCAAAAAAAAAAAGTTGAAATAGTTAAGTGTGTACAACACTACATCCAAAGTAATTATGATCATGCGATTTGGATTTCTTTAAATAATAAATAAATATATATAATAATATATTAAAAAATAGAGAAAATTTTATTACATGAAAAGGGTCAACAGTTAACAGAATCTGATTCTGTTTGAGGTGGAAGAACAAAGTATCAGTTAACTAAATACAATGAACTGTAGAAATATATATATATATATATACACACTTTAGTTTTTCAATAGAAATATTAATAATTTGTTGCTTAAGATTTAAGCAGCCAACCCGTCAATAATTTCTACATATATAAATAAATTATTTAATTATATTATGCTCCATGCACACAGAATTATGCTGTTTTTAAAAGCTCATTCTCATGCATGTTCATGTTATTTATTTAATTATTTGTTCAAAATAACTAAATAAAATAATTTGAAATTAATTCCTTAATTAACTTGATGCAATGCTGGGGCGATTAGGTTAACATAATTCCTGGTTAATAATTTTCTTATATATATGATTAAAATAAGTACTATAAAACTTACCCTATTAAAGTAGAACCCCGATTGATTTAGTTTTTCTTTTTGAGATATTTGATCTGATTAGATATGAAAACGTAATGTCTTCAGTGCAATCAGATTGAACACGTTAAATTTTGAAATTAAAAAAAATATCACAAACTATTTTTTTTTTCAATAAATCCAGAATAGTGAACCGAAAAGTGATGAAATGAAATATTTATAAGTTCGAGCCTTAAAAAATATTTCACTAAACTACAATGATGGGTACGTACGTGTGATCAATTATTTGAGATGACAATATTTATTACTTTATGTCACACCCAATTTTGATTAAAAAGAATATTCACAAACATAAGAACATTCTTGCATAACTATTAATACAATGATTAAATATTATAATGGATGGTTTCTTCTTGTCTTTTTTATTTATTTATTTATTTTTAATTTTTTGGGACACAAATCCAGCTAAGGAATCTGGCCTAGTTAACAGTCCAAACCATATATGAATGTCACTAGCATATTACATAAGCAAAGACACATGGTTTGTCTCTTAATCCCATGATTAATTGTGGGACACATTTTTCTATTTTTTTCACTATCATAATGTAAATTTATTAACTAATTAAGAAAATTAATCATATATTAATTGTGGGAAAGTAAGATTTTTTAAGTGGCGAGGTGTCAAGATTCTTGCCAATGCCTTTGATGCCACATTTTACAGATCCCATGTTTATGAAGACATGTCTAAGCCATTTATGGGTATGTTTATTTTGATTTCTTTCTTTGGGAGTTGGATCAAGCATATATTCATCTTTATTTCTTTTTCTTTTTCAGAATAATTTGAGTGGCCAAGAAAAAACAAAAAAAGTTATTAGGGTACAGATGGAGCGTTCAATGTTATAGAAATAAATTAGGTGTACAGTTGAGTCAAATCGAACCTGAAGAAAAATCTATAGCTTGAATTTGATTAAGCTCAAATTTTCAAATAAGCTCAAGGTCAAATTTTTTCATTATATAAAATTATAAATACAATACAATTCTTATGAGTTTGGTTAATATATATCGCAAACAATTATATCTATGAATAGTGCATATATTATTAATATAAGCATAGATAATTTGAGATAATCTCGACACAAGATTTGAGTGTGGGTGAGCTTGTTGAGATTGAGTTTGAGCTCGTGTCAAACTTGGCTATCAGCTCAACTTATTGACAAAGCCCAGTCCAGGCATTCAGAATACATTCCAGAGTTTTTAAATCCTAATTAAAGATAACACATAGGAAATAGATTTTATTAGATTTTTATACATTTGATTTTTGTTTAGTTCAATAATTACAAATTACAATGACTAGATCACATGTGAAAATAGAGTTCATAAAACACTATGCCAAGGATATTTATTTTCTTGAAAATTAACTCTATCTCCCTCAACAAAATTTAATTAAATCCAAGAAAAAGAAATTATTATAAATATCAAATAAGTAGAATCACATGACTTTAATTACCTACTCTACAAATTGATGGGACTTTGTCTGTACTAAACACTTCAAGGTGTCATAATTTGGTCGGAAAATCAAAGGAATTAACAAATAAAAAGTATTGTTAGAACATGATTATCATAAAAGCATCAAACATAGATGTCTGATTATTTGGAAACATAAGTATTAATCACTTTTGACTTTGTTAATCCATCTTTTAAGCACTAATTAAGACAGAGATGTGCCACGTATTAGCTTAAACTAATTCTTAATTATTTTTTCCAACATGATTTAACATACTTTTTCAAACACTTACTTCATAACCCACAACTGTCAAATCATGCTTTAGTTGAGTTGGATTAATTAGCGCAAATATCGGCTAATCATACCTTATGATTCAGCTCAAAAGAAGATTGTGCACGTTTGGGTTAAAAAAAATAATCATTAAAATTTTTTATTGGTGGCAATTTGCGCAAATATCGGCTAATTTATCTGTCTTATGATTGGGTTAAAAAAAGATCATACACGCATGTTTGTTGGGAGTAGACTTTGGGGATAATTGCCTCAACATTCCCAGAGGGTTACTTTAATTACCAAAATACCCTCGATATTTGGATAATTACTATTATACTCTCTGAGTTTTGCATAGTCACCATTGTACCATATGAAAATCCCAAACTTTACAAATACGCCATTTGGAGAAAGGGTATGCGTCAGTTTAGGGGTTTAACTGTGATTATGTATATGTTCAGAGGGTATAATTTTAATTATGCATTAGTTGCACTTTAGACTAGGGGTGTAACAGTTATTATCCAAATATCAAGGGGTATTTTGATAATTATGGCAAATACCAGAGAGTGTAGAGGTGATTATCCCCAAAGTTTATTAGTACATATATTTTACTGTGACTAATTTAACACAAACGCTACAAAAACTAGGGGACGAGGCATCCATTATGAAAAAATTGCTGAGAAATTAAATTTTGTAGTTAGGGTTACAAATTAGCTACAAACTATCCATAGCAGATGTTAATTTTAGTATTTACTACGATTAATTTCTTGACTAAAGTTTATTACAAAAGTATCTGCTACGGATTCGGCTACGAATTAATCATAGCTAAATCCATAGCGGATTGCTAAGTCTAGATATGAAATTAACTGTAACTAATATTAAACATTTGTTAAGAATAGTTTATAGCTAATCTGTAGCTATATTTTCGTAGCGGATGCTCATGTTTTTTTGTAATGAGACATTGAGTAATATAATTGAGTTAAAAAATATCACTTAAATTTCTTAGCGACTCTTTAATATAATTTATGTGTTACATATGATAAGACAAACATGCATGGACTAATTAATGACTCTCGTACTATGACAGATACTAATAATCTAATTAATTAATTACATTGGCTATAATTAACTAGACATTAACTTTAATTACATGATTTCATTAATCATAATTATATACCATGCCTGTCATTTAATAGATTGGAATATTAGGAAATATTCAATATGATTAATAAAAGAATTTATTACTCCAATATAACCTACCATACATAATTGACCTAATTTTGTGTAAACAAGCTTTGCTAGAAAAAGATGCCTTTTTTCTTGAAATGATTATCATAACTAGAAATATCCACTTCCCTAGATTTTAATTCCCAAAATTTCACTTGTTACCATTTATGTAAAATTGATTTAAATATTTGGAAATAAAAATAAATAGTAATATATTTGAAGTGTCACGTATCACTTCAAACAAGTCTTAATTTTCTTTTTGGGCTAGCCTTCAATTTAGACCAAGAAAGAAGAACCCTTTTATTCTTTGAATAGATTTTTGCCCCTTATGGGTTTCAACTCTTCAATTATTTGATAATTTAGTTTGATTATTTTTGACAACATATAAATCTCATTTTCTTGCTCTTTAATTAATTATTAATTTTCTATAATCTCGCAATCAATGACGAAAACGTACTTATCGTATACTAATTTAACGTTTACCACAATTATTTAAATTTTTTATTATATTATATTGAAAAATATTGACTCATGATATAGTCGAGGTCAAAAAAGGGCAAAAAGTATTTCATTTTTTTCTTTGGAGAATATTTGCTATTTTTCAATAAAAAGGTTTCTATATAAAACCTTGATTTTAATTCAAAGATTACTAGTCAAATCAAGGATTTGGAGTCAAAGTCTTGCATTTGACTACAATAGAGTTGGAAAACAAAAGCATCCCATTCTAACCACCCCACCCGCCTTAATTTACCATATATTTCTATTTTAGCACATGCAGAATTAAAGAGTTGAAACTTGAAACAAATTGGTTACTAATTTAATATTTAACAATAATGTTATAATTAGTATAAATATGTCTCAATAAACTTATATATACATACATACATATATATGTACTAAATTCGTTAAGTTGTTCTTGAAACAAGAGTTGATATAATATTGCTCAAAACTGAACGTAAAATAAGACATTTAGCAAAAGTTAAGATTACTTGAAAACAATAAAGAAATACATCAGTAAATTATGTAATTTGGTTCAAATTGTCTTTGCAAGATCATTTCTAAGTGCCTAGAAAATAAGTACTTAACAAGGAAAAATGAAAAAAAACTCTTGAAAATAGTTTTAAAAAAAAAAAAAAAATAAAGTTCTTAATTTGCTTACAATGTGATTGACAACTTGATTAATCAAGATGCATCTAAATTCATCAAATATCACAGACAAATTTCACAATAGATAAAGTCGATATAAAACTTAATGCTAACATCTTAATTAACGAAATATAATTTACAAGACAACATATAACTTTAATTACCAAACATAAAAACATCAAACCTTCCATATTATTTAACATTTAAGCATTAATAAACTCAATTAGTTACCAATAAAATAAGGCAAATTATTAATTATTATATATACCAACTTTTAACATTTGTAATTTCCCCACACACATACACACACGATATCATCTTTTCTCTCTCTTTCCATCCCAAAGCATTCACCATTTTTTTCAAATAAAAATCTTTTTTTCCCAAATAAAATAAATGTTTTTCCTACTTAAAAGAAAAAAAAAATCTTTTCTATCAACTTAAAAGAAATTACTTTTGTATTTTTTGCCTTATATAGAGGCAAAAATATATGGTGTGTGAATTGGGGCACAATTACTCAGAGTACTGTTTAGTACACACACTGTTGCACACACACAAACGAAGCTCGAATCTCGTTTCTTGAGCCATCCATTCACGGATATCAAGGAATTTCTACTTTTTTTTGTTTTTGTTTTTGTTTTTGTTCTTTTTTTTGTTTTTTTTTGTTTTCCATTTATAGTTCTTTTTCCATTGATTTACAGTTCAACCCCTTAGCTTTTCATTAACCATCATTTGCTTCTCGCTTCCCCTTTTTTTTAAATGGTCAGTTGTATTCTTTGCTACCTTTCTAGAGAGGCAAACCCCTTTCGATCGCTCTTCCGCGATTCGATCTCATAAAACTGAATCAAATTCAAACCCATGTGAGCCAATCCTTCCTTCTGTGAAGTTTTTGTCGCTTATTTTGTTGTTATGATGTGATTGTGCCGTTTTTTTGCTGATTGTATTTGGTTATTTTGTTAACCTGTAGCTTGGAATGTGATAATTTGCTGTTTTGAGTACGTAAAGTCGTTATTTAGGTAATGGGTTTTGATTTTTTGGTATAAGCGTGTTCGGGTTTTGGCGCTGTGTTTTGTGGAAGGAGTGAATAAATTTGTTTATTTTATTGTGGGAAGTTATTCATGTGGGAGACCAGGTTCAATGGGTGTGGATTGGGATCCATGATGGATCTATTGTTTATTTATTTTCCTGTAGTTATTAGCAGTAGTAGTATTTGTTTTATGTTCTTGCTGGAGGGGTGTTTTTATTTGTTTATTTATAGTTTTGCTGAAACCTTGGTTGGGGTGCTATTGTTTTGTTTAGTCAGTTAATTTTTTATGACTTTAATTGTGTTCTCTTTGTTGTTTAAAGGTTTAATATTGGAAGGGAATAAGCACATTGCCTAGGGCTTAAAAAGTTGGTTTCCAGTGGAGGTTTCTGTTTTCTGATGGCTTGAGCTCAAGGAATCATGGATAGCTTCAGCGAGGACGGTGAAGAATCTCGATTTTTTGACGCCCCGGAGCACATTGCACAAGAACCGGAATCAGTTTCAAGTTTCCCTTATGATAAAAATTGGGAATATGATGTGTGGATTAGTACCCCTCAAAGTATTAGAGAGCGCCGTGGGAAATTTATGAGATGGATGGGATTGAGCCCGGATGGTTTACAGGGAGAAAATGGTGTAGATACACATGATAATGGTAAGAATGGTGGTTTTGTAGGTGATATTGATAGAATTATGGAGAATAATGGGGCTGTCCTAAGAAGCTCATGTATTGAAGTTGAGTCCTCTTCGAGTTGCTCTTCTGTATCAAGTTGGACTACTGATGATGTGGGTTTGTCCCGTGGAGTTGGTTTAAGTGATTGCAGAAATGTGGATGGGAATTCAAATTTGATGGTGCAAAATGGGAGGCTAAGAAAAATACAGGTTGTTAGGTCTGACAGGTTGAGGTCATCTGGGGAATTCGGGAAAGTTTCTCGATTGTCTCCCTCTGCTCAGATTGCTGAGCGGAGGGAAATTGAGGTTAACGGTACTACACCAAGATCGATGGATAGACTGAAGGAGAAGTGGTTGAGTAAATGGCGCTCAATGACTTGTATGATTAGTAGGACTGTGAAAGACGATAATGTGGAATTGGATAGTTTCAGCCAAGCTCAGGGCAAAAGGATCCAAAGAGTCAGGGTTCGCCAATGTCGGAAAAAGTTGAAGGAACTTTCGGCCCTCTTCACAGGACAAGATATCCAAGCCCACGAGGGGTCGATATTGACAATGAAATTTAGTCTTGATGGGCAGTACCTGGCTAGTGCCGGTGAAGATAAGATTGTGAGAGTCTGGCAAGTGGTGGAAGATGAGAGATCCGATCCGATTGACATTCCAGATGCAGATCCTTCATGCGTGTACTTCTCGGTTAATCATCTTTCTGAATTGCGACCTCTCATGGTGGAGAAAGATAAAGTGAATAAATCCAAGAACCTGAAAAAAACACGAGACTCTGCCTGTATTATCTTCCCTCCAAAAGTTTTCCGAATTTTAGAGAAGCCATTACATGTTTTCGAAGGCCACAGTGGGGAGATCTTGGATCTTTCATGGTCAAAGAACAATGTAGGTTTAGGATTTGCAACTTGATTGTATTATCTTTTGAGATGGTTAGTATTGAACTAAGATTTCTTAATCGTTTTCTTCCAGTGTCTGCTTTCATCATCAGTTGATGGAACTGTTCGTTTGTGGAGAGTAGGAGTCAATCAGTGCCTCAAGGTCTTCTCCCATACTGATTATGGTAAGCATCGTAATGTTGCTAAACAAGTGATAATAGCTAAATTTGTGGGTGCACAAAAATTAAGAACTAAATTTGGTTTATCGTCACGATTTCTTTGGCTAAAGACAGATCTAATCCTATGCAGTGACCTGCATTCAGTTTAATCCCGTGAATAACGATTACTTCATCAGTGGTTCAATAGACGGGAAGGTTCGAATTTGGACAATTAGTGGCTGTCAAGTTGTTGACTGGACTGAATCGAGGGACATAATCACTGCTGTTTCTTATCGTCCTGATGCGAGGGTGTGTTTTTTTCACCATCCTTTGCATATTATCACATAAAGCTTTAAATTATTTGAGGCAATATTAAGTGCATCTTCATTTGCTTGTTATACAGGGTGGGATTATTGGCTCTATTTCGGGCACCTGTCGTTTTTTTAGCATTTCAGGTAATTTTATGCAATTCCCGGACATTTTTCTGGTTGTGTGTTTGTCATAATCTCAGTTCATTAATCTCATGACTTCATTCTAGTGCACGGACTGTTTTTGTCTTGTTAAAACACTATAAATCATTTTGGGAAGAAGCTTTTGGGCTTTTCTCTTGTCGAAACTCGGTAATCCATATGCAATACAGATTGTATAGGATGAGTTGTTTTACCCAACTTTTTATAAATAAAATTTGGAGGTCTAAAGAGGGTTAATGTAATTTACATTCGCTTAGAGATCCCAATCGTTGTTTTTGTTACACAGAATGTTTGAATACTCTCCACACGTCTTGTCCTCGGCAATTTAGCATTACAAACTCGTTGTCGGTTCTTCAAATCAATGTATACATTCTTGAAGCTCGTTATTTGAGTCTTTTTAAATGATACTCGAGCCAAATTATCTCCGGGGAAGCAAGAAATCTAATTCCAAGCCCAATGCACTCCATACGGAACACAATTAATGTTATATGATGATTTGGTTACAAGTACGTACAGGGGCATTGATTGTTTCTGTTGCTTGTTTCAGATAATCACTTTCAGTTGGAAACTGAAATGTGCTTAACCAGTAAAAAGAAGTCACCCCGCATAACTAGCTTTCAGGTTACTCCCGACTCGATGAGATGGCTCTTTTCATATCCTTTTTATTTTCTCACCTCGGATTGTACTAGATGCAAAAACATTCCTAATGTTGTTGTCACATGGATGCAGTTTTTACCACACGACCCGAGCAAAGTATTGGTTACTTGTGCTGATTCACAAGTCAGAATTATAGATGGGTTGAACGTGGTTGGCAAGTACAAGGGTAAATACTTGGTTCCTTTTGCTTGTTTTACTCGACGTCATTTGATAATTATGGCACCTCTGTTTCACTTTATTCCATACTTAAAAATTTGAATGTTATGTTTTTTAGCTACTTTATGGTTTATTCACACTCCAATTTTCTATGTGACCAGGGCTTCGAAACACAGGGAACCAGATTTCCGCATCATTTACTTCCGATGGGAAACATATCATCTCAGCATCCGAGGACTCAAATGTGTACATTTGGAACTACACTGATCACAGAGATTCATCTTTTCCACATCCAAAAGTCATCAAATCTTTTGAGTGTTTCCCCTCCGATGCCTCTGTTGCCATACCATGGCCTGGCTTGAAATTGAGCCAACTGCATGAGAGTTCAATCAATCCATTACCATTCTTATCATCGACTTGTTTCTCATTAAGCCAAGAGTTCCTCGACTCCACTTCCAAGGGATCAGCAACCTGGCCTGAAGAAAAACTTCCCTCAAGTCCCAAAACCGCAACACCTCCATTGGGCAAGCCTCAGTACAAACTTTTCAAAACTTCTTGCCAAAATTCCTTGAATTCTCACGCGTGGGGCCTAGTCATTGTGACCGCTGGATGGGATGGACGGATCAGATCATTCCACAACTACGGTTTACCAGTGCCCATTTAGAGACAAGATGACAGAAGTATTAAAAACCGGATATGATCCCTATCGAAAGGCGGCTTTTCTGCAAGTGACATTCATTGCATGATAGGCTGGCACATAAAAGCCAGTTTTGGCAGTATTTGAAGCTGCTGGCCGGACCCCAATCCCATTAAAACGCAATCCACTTGGTCCCTTCCGCTGATTCATTCAAGTTTGGATGAGGAACGACAGCTGGGAGGAGTCAACCCGTGCAAATTAAGAATACCTGAGGTTTGTCTTAAAGTTAATTATATTTACTCCTGAGGTTGTTTAGCTGCTGGCCCGCAAAAAAATTGGAGTCGTTTTTCAAGTGAGATTGATGTGCATGATGAAAGCACTAGTGGGGTCTCGTATAATTTCTTCCATTTGTTAATGGAGGTGTAGAAGTTGGTAGAAGATGGGGGCTTGTGGTCTGAATTTGTTGTAGAGAAAGTTGTGGGGAATGGTTTCTTTTATGGTCTGTTTGGCTGATCTCAATGATTTGAGTTATTTGTCTGCCATTTTGATCCTACTCATCAAGCTACGGTGAGTGTTTGGCAGAAGCAGTCGTCGCACTGGATTATGAAACTGTTCTTCGTTATTAACTTAGTAAATGAAACGAAAAACATAAACTGACTATTTTGCCCCCGTTCTAAGTCGGAGTCCTGGAGATGGGCAATCGACTTTTGTTGCGTTGGATGGTTAACAGTACAGATTGGGGAGTTCATAAAAATTTTGCCCTTTTTGTGGAGATATGTGTATGTAATTAGATCTTAGTTGTGTGCAGGATTGACTAGTTTTTTTATGTTGTATATTTTTGCACATTTCCACAATTGTGCAAAGTTTGGTAGAAGTAATATTATTAGTTTGGTGGGAAATGTACTTGAAACTTGCTCATATGGGCTTGTCTATTCTTGTACCATATATTTGGAAATATTGAGAAACAAAAAAAGAAAAAAACGATGGATGAAATCATGAAAAGCAAATGGAGTATAGGTAGTTCTCTATTTTAGTTCATTTTTTGTTTTTCCTAATTAATGATAAGTTTCTTTTTATTATTTCATTAGTTGAGAATTTGAAATGATTATACAAAATTTCACCTTCATACTAATTCAAAAAGTTGTTCCAACAAGATCGAGAGAACTGTCATTAGGTGTTTAGAATCTTTTACCCTCAAATCCTCATGCGGAAAAGGTGGTAAGAGCTTTATTTGTATTATTAGGGCTCATTTTTCATTTTTTTTTTTAACTATTTAAAAGCTATAAATAATTTATTTACCCATCTTTTCAATAAAGATATTCATTTTTTTTTCCATTCCTTTTTGATTTTTTATTTTTTTTACAATCACATTAATCATATTCAAATTTATCTTGACATAATAAAGTAATCAATATCTTTTCCTTTTTTCTGAGGTGATTAATGCAACTAATCGCTGCATAACACATTATATTGATAACATTCAAAATATCAATAATTAACAAGAAAAATTTTCTAACAAAACTAATATATAGTATAAAGTCAGGTTACTAATCAATAATTTTTTATTTTTTATTTTTTTAAAAAGGAAACAACATGCTGAGCAAAAATTGAATTTATAACCTCATGGCTATGAGACTTTCTCTTGATGCAAGGACTCACCCGTAGTAAACAATATCATTTCAAGAAAAAAATTAAATATAATATGTATATTTTATTTTATTTTGAAGAAAAGTACCTATTTATGCATAAATATTATAATTTCAACAACTTTTCATCCCAATACATATTCTATTCAACATTTTCAAACAAAATATCCAAACACGTCTCATATAAAAACCCATAACTATTTTTATACATATTAGAAATGGTGAAAACTAGAACTGAAACTAAAAATAAAAATACAACCGAACGGGGTCCTAAGTTAGCTGGAACTTTTGCAAGGGTCAATGAATTAAGGAGAAATAAGAACATATTAAACACAATTTACTTTGCTCAAATATGGCAACTGAAAATGAAAATACTAAGGCGCAAGTTAACTTGGATTATTTCAAGGATCAATGAATTAGGAAGGATTAAAAGCATATTAAATACAATTTACTTCGTTCAAACATGGCAACTGTAGGATGACAGAATGGGACATCCATAATCTGTCCTTATCAAATGTCAACAGATGTGGACGGAACGAAGTTCAACCATGCAGTAGATATTTTTCAAGCACGACAGTACAATAACAGAATGTAAAATGACGAAAATAGACACCAGGAGCAATTGCCTTCCACATGCCTAGACTTCAATACAACATGCAACCCAGAAACCCTGAAAGCAAAATAAAAGTTGACTTCAGCATCTTATTCTCCAAAAGATTCATGACAATAACACAATTCCCATGTCATCTTTCTGTTTTAATCCAAGTGCATGCGCCCTTGTATGCATTGTTCAAGATATTGCAACATGTTCAACCAAATAATGTCAAGATTAAGCAAGAGGAATGCAGAAAAGCTGCAAGCTGATTCTTGTAGGAAGCATTCAGGATTTTGGACATGCATGGTTAACCTATGGTATTAATATAGAAGCATTTAGAAACGCAACGCTAATGCCATAGTTGCTTTCCTATATCATGTTTATATTTGACAGGAAATTATTGAAAGATATATCTAATTACATGTAATGTAAGATTGAAAAGCTTAGGTAAAATATAGGCATTCATGCTATACTAATGTTTTGGGACCACCACTCTGAATTGTTAAGAATACAAGAATACAATTGCTTCCCTCAAATGCAGACAGTTTTGTGATGTGATTGACATTCACATTGAGTACTAACAAGAATTCTTGATAAGACTGACCACATGGAATATTAACGCACAACAGGTTGGCCAAAGTGATGCATTCATGAAGAGTTAAGGGTGGCAATTAGCATAATCATGAATAAAGATGCAACCACACACTACAGACTAAGGTGGCCATCCAGCAACATTAAATTCAGATAGTAGGTAAACAGCATTGAACTTATATGCAGGGATTTAATGACGTGGTTTGGGAATTCTCATTGATACAATTAACACACCTCCATTTCCCAACACCCACCCCCCAAAACCAACCCCCCCCCCCCCCCCGCCCCCGGGGGGGGTGAGGGGTTGGGGAGCCCATATCTTCAGATGTTTATTCTCTGGTACAAATTGAAGACAGTGGCCATGTTCACAAATTAGTTTTTATATTTGTTTGTAGCTGTTTTTGCTTTTCATTCATGTATTAATTTTTGGTTTGAGTCGGGGAGGGGGGTTGTCGTTCAACTTCTCAATATGTATAGCAGTTGCATGATTTTGGAGCTTAGAAGCATGTTGTATTGTTTGAAGCATCGATATCCCAGTACACTGCTAAAGAATCCCACGTTAACGGGGGTATGCATGTCTGGTCCTGGCAAAGGGTTTAACAACACATATTTGCACGCAAATATCAATAAGCCATTACAATCACGACATTGTTTTTTCCCCAACTAGACTGCAGCATTGACTTTCCATTTCTTAAATGCAAGACATTTGAAAGCATGCATCATTTTTTTCTTCTCATTTCATCCACACTGCACCAGTGAGTTATTAAGCACAGAAAATAAAATGGAAAAGGCATTTGCGCAATAAACAAACAACAGGGCTCGAGTATCACAACACCAGTCTACACTAAAAAGTCTAAGCTCCAACACTTCAAATCAAATTATTGGAACATTTTAACAAGTCCCCAATCTCATCCAGTAAACTCACTAATATCACAGAAAGGGATTTCTAAATTCTATCATTCAACCAAAAAAATGTATAAAATAAAGGGTATGCATAAGATTTTACCTATGGGTAAGATAAACTGCAGTCAGGTTAATAGATTCGCATGCATGATAACATAATCAAAGAAGCTTCACCAAGTCAACAACGCTCTCATTAGGGAAACCACAATTTCGGTAAATCTGAGGTCAAATTCAATCACATTAAAATGGCACTAATTCCCCCAACAAACTCAAAAATCAATTCAAAAAGTAAACCACCCAAATGCTCCAAAAACACACATGATCAGCTAAAAAATACATAGAATTACTCGTATAAAACAATAAACTCTATTTTTACCGAGAGATCATATATCGCAAGCGCGATCAGACAGGTAGATTCTCAACGGCTGCAGGAGTATTCCCCTTCGCGTTCACATTTTGATTAGCTGCAAAGGAAGAAGAGGTGGTTGAACTCATGGACGGGAAGGTGGTAAACATCAACGGACGATCCTTCGCCTCCTCGTTTTCGTCGTCGGTATCAGATGTGCTGAGGTTGACGCAGGAACACCGCTCGAGGGAGGCAAAAAACGCCGCTGCGACGCTCATACCGACCCAGCGCGCGAGGCCGTCCACTTTATCGTAGTACGACGAGCTTGGATTCTCCATTGCCTCGATTTTCTTCCGATCGTTTGAATTCTTGATAGATGAATTGGATCCCTAAGAGAGGTTGATTTGGGGAAAAAGAAATTGCAAAAAATTAGGTTTTCTGTCTTTTTCTCGATGTTTCTTAATTAGAGGAAAAGATGTTTTAGACGTCAGCCTATAGTTTGACTTGTCTAATTTTAATTCTTACTGTAATATTTTATTATATGTGAAATATTGATGAATACAATATTAAGTTTTTAATAATTTAAAAAAATAATAAATTTAGATATATAGAAAATAGTAGGAATACATTTTTTAATATAATTAATATTCTTCTGTAGGGGAGCTTGCCAAAAAACATTTGTGGCATCGGGATTGATAGTAAGAATTTTGGCATTTTTTATTAAAGAAATTTTGATAGAAAATTAAAAGGTGTTATAATTAATTCCCAAACTATATAGTCGGAAATATTCCTTTCTTAATTTTTTCGTTGTAATTGAAAATAATTTTAATATAATAAATATGTAAGAGTCAATATCTGGTCCCATATTTAACTAAAGGTTTTAGGGAACCTTATACCCCAAAAAGAAAAAGAAAAGTTAATAAGTTCCTAATTTATTTTTAAGATCTTAATATCATATTCATTATCTAATTAATACTGATGTTGCAAATCTATTGAAAGTTCTAAGTTTTACACATTCCTATCTCTTAGGTTTTAAAAATATAGTTACAATGAGCCTCGGAGTGTGACTTGTGGGATTATGTGATGCGTTCAACCCATCCTAAAAAAATTGATTACCAAGGGGGAAGCTATTCCATTGTATAAGTGGCCCAATGAACATTCCATAACTAATATAAGATAGAGACTTGTTACATTCTTTTCCACTCAGTCCACAAACATTCTTGTGCGGTATGAGCCCTTCTCTCAATCGATCATATTTTGGTACAAACATCTGGGTTCCACCCTCTAGGCATTAGTAGAGTCCCGCTCTAATATTACTTTTGTGATATGCAACCGTGATTGCTTTTTATTGCTGCAAATTAGTAGATTTAATGATTTTTGTTTTATGTCATGATTCAATCAGAAGTTAATTTGTTAAGAATTGCCCGCATTAGGTGAATGCTTGCTAATCTAGTGTAGTGGTATCATAGTACCCTCCCACGGTACTAATCGGGGTTCGATTCCCCGGATGCGCATCTAATTTTTATTTTTGAAATTCTTAAATTATTTTAAGATAAAATTTTAAATAAACTTCTAGATTATTAATGTGTCCACCAATTTTTCAGGCTAAGTTTGATAACTTATTTTGTGAACTTATAAATGCTCAAGACAAATCAATGACCTTTTCCCTCAACTTAACACAATGAGAGCCATCTCCCAAAATGTACTCTTTCTTCTTTTGCAATGTCTCTAGCTTCATCTTACCAATCAATCAAGCTATTACCTCCTTTAAGAAGTAGTGATGAAGAAAATATTCTTGATCCCTTTGATTTTTAACATCAAAGGCTTCAAAATCTTATCGCTACTTGTGCCATCTTTAATCAAGCTTGCATTCTTTCATTTGATCTTCATGAAAGAACAAATATATATGTGTGTGTTATTATTACTAATCCTGTGTCCCTCAAAATGGAGGATGTGACCCTGCAGTTCTTTGCCTCCAAACATGCGTTCATCAAGTATTCTATCCTTCTTGACATCTTTAATTTTTTATTATATGTGTAGAGGAATCAATCCGAGTAAATTATGGAATAATTATTAGATGCAATCTTCCCAATAATGAAATGACTTGATTTCAATGATATTAATATCATTTATCGTTTAGACAAAATCAAGCGGCCTTCTAAAGAGAAGATACATGGCAATTAGGGATTGATACAGAGATTCTAGCTTTATTCAAGATCAAACTAATGTGACGTGTGTCATTAAGCATTGGGACAGCTCCTCCTCCTAAGACCTAGCAAAACACAATTATTATTATTATTATTTTTTTTGATAAGTTGGCCATGATAATCGGCGGTGGGAATTGACTTTTGACCTCCTTCTAGGGGGTCATCTTAGAGGAGGTCGTTGCCACTTATTTTTCTGATAATTTTTCTGCATATTTTGTAATGGGCTTCCGTTGAAATATATGGGCCAAAAATATGGGTCCAAAACCCAGGAAAGATTAGTTTTGGGCCTGGGCTTTTAGTCCTTCTCCCTGGTAGGACAGCCCACTTGAATGTCTCACCTTTCACTGTAAAGAACTGCAGGGAACAAAACGGTCCCAAGCTGAAAGCTAAAAGCGGTTAAAGGCGGCAGGAAGCTGGAGCTCACTGGAGCCGCTTTCTCCTCCTTCTCCTCCATCTCCATCGCCGCCGCCACTCAGAATTTCATTTAATTTTTCATTTACACATGAAGTGATGGATGACTGGCAACAACTTGTTCAATCGGTGTTCATTGGCGTCGTTTCCTCATTCCTGCTCGCGAAGCTCTTCTCTGTTATCTTCGCTTTCCATGAAGAGAAACTCCGTATCACGCGAAGTTATTCTCCCGAACCTAAACCGGAATCGGAAAAGAGAGGTTTAGATGCTTCGTCTAGTTCATTAGCAGAAAATGAGGCGTTGCTTAGTGGAGATGGAAAATGGGGTCGTGAAGGTGTGGTGGTTAGCGATCATAGTGATAGTGATGAGGATTGGGAAGGCGTAGAGATCAATGAATTGGATGAAGCATTTAGTGCTGCCACTGCATTTGTTGCCGCAACGGCTGCCGATTGGTCGGCGCTGAAGGTGTCGAATGATGTCCAGTTGCAGCTTTATGGACTGTATAAGATCGCGACTGAAGGACCTTGTTCTGCTCCCCAGCCTTCGGCTCTCAAAGTGACAGCTCGCGCCAAATGGTAAGTTTTGATTCATTTGAATACATTGCCGATATCGCAATTAAGTTAAATGATTCTCTTTTAGGCTATGTTTCTGGTATTAATTCAGTTTATTTACTAATCCATGGTTTTCATATTAAAATGCTAAAAGAATATGTCTCTTATCAATTGTTTGTGTGCACGAATTGTGGACCTGTATGGTATTGTGGATAAACGTATATATTTGCAAGGGAATATGGTCTTGTTGGATATCTTAGATGATACATTTTCTTTTCGTTTTTAAGACTGAAAATCTCTTGGTTAACCAGTTGAAAGAATTATATTGTTGGTGTGCCAGGCAAGCATGGCAGAAACTTGGTGCTATGCCTCCTGAAGAAGCAATGAAAAAGTACATTGACATCATTACCGACTTGTATCCGACTTGGGCTGCAGGTTCTGCCGCTGTGAGATCGGAATCATTTAGCTTGTGGCTACTTTTACCAGATTTTATATTTTTTCGCACTCATCTTAATCGTTATTGTTGTTGTTGGCATTCCTTATATGCAGAAAAAAGATGATAGGAGAAATGATGCTTCAACTGAAGGCTCAAATGGACCGATGGGACCTGTTTTCAGCTCCTTTATACATGAGGAGGAATCTGGTTCTCAGTTGTAAGAATCTTGAAATATCCCCATCACCTTTTTATATGAGGAGGAATCCGGTTCTCAGTTGTAAGAGTCTTGAAATTTCCTATATACTTGGTTTTTGACGGAACTGCTTCTTGTGAAGCATGATCTCTCTTTATCCTCGATTTAGTTGTTAATGCGTTTCTGACTCGTCAACATTCTTCCATATTTTCCCAAAATAGTGCAATATAAGCAAGGAAAAAGAAAAGAAGAGAAGGTCATAGAGGAAGGCTAAATGGTGTTCAGTTGCTTACTCAATCGTTTTTCCCACAGCCTCTCGAACCTCCCTTAAGTCATAGCTTGACTGGAAAAACGTGTTGTTTTCATCACTTATTTACAGTATTATTGGGTTTCAGATAAGTTCTCATCAATCGACGATTTGATAGGATTAGACGGCATCTAGACATGGAATCTTGGTCAATGAAACTTATTTTGCTTGTTATCTCACTACCATGATTTGGAGAGAAGAATTTGAATTTTCTCTCTCCGATTTTCTCTATAGGAAAATGGATGCCATACATGCCTTTGCACGAGAAGGAGATGAAGAGAAGCTAGCCAGTTGCATTGAGAGTGGCGTTCCCATAAATTTGAAAGGTTGTAGATGTGAAATGTCTTATGTCTTTTGTTATTTTGGCCTTGTCACAATCATTGAGATGAAGAGGTAATGCTGTGAATGACCCTTTAGAAGGAAAAACCCTATAACTTGAAACTATTAGGTTGTCAATTTTCTTCCTTTAAATTGTATCTCATCTTCTGCTGAATGCTCTAGTTCAAACCTTTCAAGATCATGCATGTCAGGTTAAATGTCTGCCTTGCATTCTGGCCAGCCAACAGAGCTTTTGGATTTGTGGTGAATTTACCTATTTAAATTTGACAGAATTCTCTGGCCTGAATATTATTTTCTCGAAATATTGCAGATAGTGAGGGTCGTACTCCTTTGCACTGGGCTGTAGATCGAGGCCATCTGAATATGACGGAGTTGATTCTGAACAAGAATGCTGATGTTAATGCTAAGGTAGACAGAAATTTTATCTATTTCGATAGCTTCTCTGAACCATCCACTTGATAATGATGAAAAATGGTACCTCAATCCACACTAGCTTATATTTCTTTATCTGATTGGATGAAATAAGTAAAAGGACTAATATACTGCCTTGGAAAGGCCCTCTAATTATATCCGTAGGACAGTTTTTAGAACTTCCTACCTAAAGGCAGTTGTTAAGATGTACTATTTTTTGAAGTAGGAGAACAAAAATGAAAAAGAAAAAAAGGAAATTACACAAGAAGATAGCCTTGAAACTCTTAGTGTCTGTATGTAAATGAATCTTCTTATCAAATTCTCAACTCTGGCTACTATGCATTCTAAACTTTTGTGCTGTTGAAGTCAGCCTTGATCCATCAATTCAAACTTTTTAATTTTCCTCGGATGAAGTTGCATTAATGTTGTTGCTAAACATGCTCATATGTGTGTATATGTTTTAAGGATGGCGAAGGCCAAACGGCACTGCATTATGCTGCTATTTTTGAGAGATCTGCCATTGATTTTCCTAGAATGAAGCTGCATTAATATTGTTGTTAAAACTTACTCATGTGTGTATTTGTTTCAAGGATGATGAAGGCCAAACTGCACTGCATTATGCTGCCGTTTGTGATAGAAGTGCCATTGCTGAGTTACTTGTAAAACACGGCGCTGACGTAGGGATAACAGATAACGAGGGAGATGCTCCTAGGGATCTTTGTGGTCCAACGTGGCCAGGGCTGAAGCTCTTTGCAAAAGCAGCTGACTAATTGATGATCTTATATGCTCAACTGCTCCACAAATTAAAAATTCCACTTTTCGTATACATGCTAAACTAACTGTCTGGAATTCAAATCTGATTACCATATACTGAGGGTTTGGTTAACTTTTGAACCCAGGATATTTACATGTCCTGTTATTCTTTGCAAATGCCTAATCTCAACTTGTTTGAAAGAAGGCGTGCAGTGAAATCAGTTTACAGGTGTTGGGTTATTACTGATTACTGTTAGAATGTCACATTGGTAAAAATGTATCGATAGTGGTGTTATCAAGTGTTGGGCTACTCTTTTCGTATTATTCCAGGCTCTAAATGTGAGCCTTGAACTTTCAGGATATTTATTAGATTCCCACATCGTATGGATAGTTGTTTTCTTAAAGGGACAATTCTTATCTTTTAAACTAGCTTTTGGAGAGAGTTCGGCCCGAAGTTTTTTTTCAATTATTATTATTATTTATTTATTTATTTATTTATTTACTTGCAATAAGAAAGGAAATTAAAAGAGACCGGAAGATCTCTTTGCTTTGTAGGTCGAGCATTTGTTCGCTCAAAGCAAGGGAACGTAAATCTATCATTTTTTTCAGCTAAATTCCTGATGTCAAAGATTAAAGTAGGCACAAAAAAAAATGCTGTTTCTTATATAATCAAAACAAATTTGAAAGGAGATGAGGCAAATTAATATGCAACCCGATTATCAAATTCCTACTTTAGTACATCTCAGGTAGAAATATTTATATTGATACACGTGAAAAGAAATTGCCATCTTCCTGTTATAGGATCAATTCCGTCCCCAATTTTTGAACGATGGCGTAAAATGAAAAATGCATTATTTGTTTCAATTGTTTTAAACTGAAAATTGTCCTCTTAATTTTGTTTTAATTGTTTAATTCTATTAAATCTCCTTACATTTTTACTAGGAGAGACCAATTCAAAATCATTCAGCCCCTAAATTTAGTGCCAATATATCCAACTCACCTTTCCCTAACACATACATACAAAATTAAGAGTACACGAAGATAAAATGATGCAATCAAGCATACAAGTGGGTAGAGTGAGTAAATTGAAAAGTTACCCTTGTACATCCACACGGACGCTCGCACACACACACACACATATATCCAAATATTATACTTACTTAGATTATTAAATGTGCACGCATAAATTGTTCACAAGATACTTAACGATAACAATGAAGAATGAGGAAGGTTCCATTCCAGCCAGGGCAATGCACCTCCATTTCCAAGCATAATTACTCCTAACGTCAATTAACATTACCTACTTAAATTCCAAAGTATTCAAAATCCAAACAAATGATTGTAAAGAAACGAACGATATCTCATGTTCTTACGCATTGGATGGGATGCAAACATACTCAAGAGAATCCTAATTCCATTCCCTTTGTGGCACCAAAGCATCACCCTTAATCCTACCAATCCTCATGTCACCAAAACTTCTTTGCAAAAAGATAAAAATAAAAATAAAAATAAATCCAAGTTTCACATCCTATCTACTAATAATATCTCTTCCTCATAAACCTATTAAACAAAATCTTTTACAGTTCATCATGTGTATCTTCATCATCCTCAGACTTGCCCCCAGGTGCACCACCGGACCTCTGGTAAACAGCAGTTATAATTGGGTTACACACTGCTTCTACCTCCTTCAGCTTCTCGTCGTAATCCTCCTTCTCGGCGTTCTGGTTGTCGTCGAGCCACTCGAGAGCCTCCTTCGTTGCGGTCTCGATCTTCTCCTTCTCGTCGGATTCCAATTTGTCCGCGAGCTTGTCCTTGTCATTGATCTGGTTCTTCATGTTGTAGACGTATGTCTCGAGACTGTTACGGGCATCGATTCTTTCTTTTACCTTCTTGTCTTCTTCGGCGAATTCTTCTGCTTCTTTGACCATGCGCTCAATCTCTTCTTGACTCAGACGGCCTTTATCGTTGGTTATGGTGATCTTTTCAGATCGTCCAGAGGCCTTGTCTTCTGCCCTGACGTTAAGAATGCCGTTGGCATCAACCTCGAAGGTGACTTCGATTTGAGGGGTTCCTCTGTTTGAACAGAAAAGATAGAATTATTCAGACACAAAGTTGTTGGAAGTTAATAGAATGTGTTGATTATGGTAGGAGGCAAACCTTGGGGCTGGGGCAATTCCGGTGAGATCGAATTTTCCAAGCAACCTACAGTCCTTTGTGAGACTTCTTTCACCCTCAAAGACCTGTCACATGCCACAAATTTTGTGTTATCTTAACCTGAAGAAGTGAACGGATTCCTATTTTCAGTAAATCATTAAGGAATCATTTGAATACCTGAATAGTGACAGTAGTTTGTTGATCCTGGTAAGTGGTGAAAACTTGGGATTTTTTGGTTGGGATGACGGTGTTTCTTGGAATCAATTTTGTCATCACTCCTCCCACCGTTTCAATGCCAAGAGTCAATGGAGCGACATCCAAGAGAAGAATGTCTGAGCAGGAATGGAATTCAAGCCAGTAATTAATTTTTCAACTGAATCAGGAAGGAGAACAGAAATCAACAAATCAAAAGAGCCGTACCTTTGGTTTCATCACCTCCTTCTCCACTCAGAATACCTCCTTGGACAGCAGCACCGTAAGCAACTGCTTCATCTGGGTTAACACCCTTGTTGGGTTCCTTCCCATCAAAGTAGTCCTTAAGAAGCTGTTGGATTTTTGGAATTCTGGTGCTTCCACCAACGAGAACGATTTCATCGATCTGGCGCTTTTCCAAACCGGCATCTTCCATGGCCTTCTTGACAGGGCCCATGGTCTTTCTGAACAAATCGTTGTTCAATTCTTCGAAGCGAGCTCTGGTAAGAGGTTCAGAGAAATCTACACCGTCAAAGAGAGACTCGATCTCTACTCGGACCTGGTGCTGACTGCTCAAGGCTCTCTTAGCACGCTCACATTCTCTCCTCAACTTGCCAAGGGCTCTGTTATCCTTACTGATGTCCTTTCCGTGCTTCTTCTTGATCAGCTTAATGAAGTACTCCATGATTCTCTGATCAAAATCCTCACCTGCACAGTGCAGAAACAACCACAACATGTTGACACTCAGACAAGACCGTGGAAATTGTGTAAAATTATTTCCCCGCCCAGCAGGATCATTTAAAATGCAGAGTTTTATATCCCACATTCATTTTCGCTTATACGGTGTGGTAATATTATGTGTGTCAATAAGTGCAACATAAGGATCATAATTTTCCAAATCCTCGAGTGAATCTATAACTTAATCAGTAACTAAATGATGCTTAGGATGCTATTATATCAATGTACAAGTCATATGCAAATGAGCAGGGGATTTACCTCCCAAGTGAGTGTCTCCATTTGTAGCAAGCACCTCAAAAACACCATTATCAATTGTCAAGATACTGACATCAAATGTTCCACCACCAAGGTCAAAGACAAGAATGTTCTTTTCACCACCTTTCTTGTCCAAACCATATGCAATTGCTGCTGCAGTTGGTTCGTTTATAATTCTCACAACATTCAGCCCAGCAATTATGCCAGCGTCTTTAGTAGCCTGCCTCTGAGCATCATTGAAGTACGCTGCAGGAAAGAAGATGTAAGACAACGTGAATAATGACACAATGTTGTGGCCCTATGAGAAAAGAATAATCAGGGCAAAAAATGTACCAGGGACGGTGACAACAGCATCCTTAATTTTCTTTCCAAGGTAAGCCTCAGCTGTCTCCTTCATCTTTGTCAAAATCATGGCACTGATCTCCTCAGGACTGAAGACCTTGGTCTCACCATCTTTGATCTTGACTTCAATGTAAGGTTTTCCATCCTTGTTGACAATCTTGTATGGAACAAGCTTCATGTCCCTCTGAACTTCTTTGTCCTCAAACCTGTGAGGAAGCAAGAGTTAAGACTTAGAATATTGACACGCCACCTCACAGATAGAATTAGGATAGATTGAGAAGAATTAAATTACTTTCTGCCAATAAGTCTCTTGACGTCAAAGATGGTCCTCTCTGGATTAACAGCTGCCTGATTCTTTGCAGCCTCTCCGATCAACCGTTCACTGTCAGTGAAACCAACCCATGATGGTGTGATACGGTTACCTTGGTCATTCGCTATGATCTCAACATGCCCATTTTTGTAGACACCAACACATGAATATGTTGTACCAAGGTCTATGCCAATAACTGTCCCAACTTTGGCAGCCTCCTCTTTAGCTATCGAGTATGCAAATAAACTTCCTGTTTCAAAGTATCAATTACCATATTAACACATTAGTTCCTGCGGGTGTTAATTGCTTTTAAGTTTTTCACACTTCAGGAACTCTCTCTCTCTCTTTTTTTTTTTTCCCTTTTAATCACATTTCAGAAACTTAATTAAGAAGAGGTTGTTTGCATAGAGGAGACGATAATTGGAACTTCAATATTAAATGAATCTAGAAAACGCAAAACGGTAAACAGATATCCATATCCTACTCTTCATTGCTTCAAAAGTAACCCAAATGGATTCTAGTCTTAATGCTCTTGATTTATGCACCTCTTCCAGTTTTAGATTTTCAATTCATGATGCACGTCTGAATGGATAACAATTACAAAAGTGATCCCCATAATAACTACTCAGATAAAAAAAACTTTTGTATTTATTTTCCGAATAGAAGACTAGAATACTAAAAAATTAACCATATTTTTCAAACTAGCTAGAAAGAGATCGACTTTTCATCCGCTTAATAAGCATAGCAAACTAGCAATCAACTTCATTTAAGAAAAAACTCTCCCCAAATTTCATTAAGGTAGATCAGGAAAAGAACTAGAGCGACAGAAACTCGGATCTTCAATTGTCAACACGATAGAGGATAAATAGATCACAGAAACAAAAGAACAATGTTTTTCCAAAAAAAAAAAAGAAAAAAAAAATCATGCGCGTACAGAAAACAGCTCAAATTTCAGCTGATATGTTTTCGAACCAGATCACTGATCTTCAACGAAAAATTCGAGATATAATTAGTTCACAAAAAGCATAAATTACAACAGATCAAGCATTACAAGTCATACGGATAATCGAACGCACACATTTCAGTTAAAACAAAAACATAAATAAATGCTCACCGATCAAAACGATCCCTAAGATGACCGTAGATGTGCGCCTCTGCCAGGCACCCGCCATTGCCGCGAAGCTCAACAAATTGATAATGTTTATTCTCTTCTTTCCTTTTTCGTCGCCCAGGTTTTTTCTCTTCTTTCGTAGTTCGGAATCTGAACTCTGTAGGGGAAAACCGTTGGGAGAGAGGTTATATATAGCATCTCGGATGCAGGGTTCATCGTCATCTATGCTGACGTGGACCAATCAGCGTTCGAGTATGATTCATTCGTGTTATATTACTCGCCCTTGGCAGTTTGAATTCGAATAATTGTGTCACCGGTGTTTGCATGGACCAACAGTAGGGGATTGTAGTGTCACGTTTGATGGCGTGGACCAATAAAATTTGAGGAAAAAATGTGCGGACCAATGGGGTTTCGTTGAGACTTGGGGTGATCTTGGCCGTTGATTTAGCGATCAAACTAAAGAGGAAATTTATGTAGTTTAGGCCTTTTAAAGCACGTTTGGTTATATTTCATGACTCATTTTTCCCATTTTTTAGTATTTGAAAATTGAAAATTAAAAACTACTTAATTATTACTTATTTATATTTTTTTTATGTTTTCCTTATTATCCTATTATCACAACAATCAAATTCAAATTTTATTCCAAATATAGCAATCAAATTATTTCAAAATAATTTTTTCTGAGAAAATCTCAAAACAATTAAAATATACATATTTTTAAAAAAACACATTTTCTAATGCAAAAAAATTATAAACATAACAAATGTATTTTGATTTTCACATAAAATTCTATGACTATTATTGTTGTTTTGGTATTTTGAAAACAATGGAAATTAAAAATTAAAAATAAAAATGAAAATACAACCAAACAGGACATATTTTTCTAGAAAGTTTGCAATTTTTGTAAGGGCTTCCTTTTTATTTTTTAATACTTAAGAAGTGCACTTTTTAAGTTTAGAAAAAAAAAAAAAAAAGTGCTTTCTGTAGAGGCTTAACTAAATAAAAATACATGCATATTTAATATGTGCTTATTAGTGTCAATTCATAATATGTGACTTTAATTATGCTTTACAGTCAATTTATTTAGTTTATTGATCATTTAATGTATGTCTTTATTATCGCTTCATGCTATATACTTCACCAGAAAGGCTGTTATATCTGTTGCTTCTGAGGCCACCTGCATGAATGGTTGTTTCATATTTTTTTATTCACATCGCTCTAAGATGACGTTATTATTTGATCGAGTCCACTCATTTCTTGAGAAGGCTCGACTTGAGCTCTACTTAAGCTCAATAGTTTTGAGCTCAAGCACAATTGTAACTATTCCAAAACTTATGAGCAGAATCTTGAGTTTTTTCCATTTTTGATAATTTTTTAAAAATTATAAAAATAGTAGTGCTAATTATAATGTTGGTGTTTATTAAAACCTAATTAGAAGTGGCCCCTTCAACTTTGTTTTGTGTCTAACTTTTATTTCAAAGACCTAAAGAAACCTCGTTCACCACTCTCTCTTATAAGCTAAGCCAGAGAATCAATGTTCTCTTTCTACAATGAAGTGTGAATCTCCAAGTGTAAAATCATAAATAATTCATTACAACAAAAAATGCAACTTAGAACATCTAAGTTTAAAGAAGAAAAGATGAAATTCTAAAAGTTTTAGAAGAAAGTGGAGTGGTGGCTTTTCTATCCTTTTTCCTCCTTTTGCATGTTGGCTTTGGATTTTATGTTTTGAGTTGGATTACTTATTTCAAAATGCATTGCAAATATATATATATATATATTTCTTTATAAAAACACAAGATTGTGGATGTCATACATTTAACAGGCATTCGTACAATGAAACATGAATTGTATAGAAGATCCAACGTGTCATGTTTTGGGTTCCCTATTTATCATGTTGTTATCGTATTGTTAATATTACTATGTATGTTTGTTAGTTTTTTTT